>JAJDMX020000094.1:50087-122021 GCA_022345685.2 Nothomitra cinnamomea | reverse complement strand
GTTTGAGCCCCTTCCCCAACATTATTCATGATAACTAGCTGCGAATCCCTCGGAAAGACGCCAGTGAATATCCAACCGAACATTGAAGCTCCTTCCCACTTACGAGACCTCAAGCATAGATAACGCAAAAACGCCAATCACCCTTCCCATAGACAGATATACAATACAACTCCCATCCACCACCCCCCCTCATTCACACCTGCGACGGAACATACACCCACCCCACCTCCGCAAACCTAACCACCGCCTCCACCCCCCCAAACACCCCCACCGCCCCCCATAAATCCCTCCCCCCATCCAACCCCTCAACATCCTCATCCCTTTCCGCATCCCTCACCTCATCAACCTCCCACCCCCCCTCCCTCTCCCCATTCCTCGTAAAAAACACCTCAACCTTCACCTTCTCCGCTCTAGGTCCAAACCCCATCACCTCCCCATACTCCGGCGGGCGCGTGGGATCCGATACCCCCGTAAACCTCATCCCTAACCCCACGACGTCCCCCACGGCAAAAGGCGCGGTGAATTCTTTCCCTCCAAACGTGTCGTTGACGTAGCGATGACCATCATCCCCATGAACAGCCAACGACCCGCGTTCCCACCCCGGGAGACGGTACGTCGGGTACGGCGACGCGCAGTACCCCAACGCGATAGCGCCTTCCCTCGCTTTATCCAGCCCCAGAACCTCAACCTCAAAATACACCGTTTTCACATCCCCTCCACTCACGAGTGGGGAATCCGTCGACGCGGCGTAAAGCGGTAAACTGGTCAACAAACAAGCATCTGGACACTTCCTGTGACTCTTGGCCTTCCACTCTCCACTCCCCAAGGGTGTAAGGTCCCCGATATACTCCCTCGGCCTATCCAACCCCACTGCCCCGGCTTGAATGGTTTCCCGCTGTTCGGGGCTCAACCGGATAGGCGCGATGAGGGGGTGGGCGTCGCAGAAGCGGTGGGCGCGGTCTGCGAGGTCGGGGGGGGCGTTGGTTGTTGGTGAGGTTTCGTAGCGGAGGGTGGGTGGGGGGGGCAGGAGTGAGGTGTCGGGGATGGAGGTCCAGTCGTGGTAGAGTGTTTGTCCTGCTTGGGAGTGGGAGGGTGGTGGGCCGGGTGGGGGGGCGTATTGTTGTTGGGGTTCTTGGGCTTGGAGGGGTGGGGGGGGAGTGTATTGGGGCATGTATGCTGTTGGAGGGGGGGGTGGTTGTGTGGACAGGTTGTTTGTCTTGATGGGGCGGGCGTTTGGGTAAGTGGTGGTATTGTCGTCGTAGAGGTTGTTCGGTCCATCACCTTTTAATGAGCGTCCAAAGCACATCTTGACCGGTGTTGAGGGGCTTGGAGACAATTTGGTGCGGCGAGGAGAATTGCGTGGTTCATGGTCCGTGGGGAAGGGTTTTGAGGGCTTTTTGAAGGGTATCCGCGCGTTGCGGCTGTGTTGAGGCTTGCCGTGACGTCTCTTCGCGTAAAGCAGTGGCCGTTTTTGTTAATGCTGTGTAGGGCTGTGCGGACATGGGTGTTTGTTTTTGCCTGAGGTGGGAAATATTTATGCCTTATTTGAATTGTTTTCTTTGATGCTTTAGGTATAGAATGTTTGATATAGCTAAGGATGTCTATTGGTAAGAAAGGCTTAAGTGAGCTCTAACCCAGATAATAAATTGTTGTTGTTCCGTGTACATAATACTACACTCAAATCAAAACGCTGTAATGTTTAATAGCCAGTCGCCTCACCCATTAAAACTACTTAACCTCTGGAGAATAACTTTACCCCAGTCCTTACACAATACAACGGAACCTCCGATCACACATATCCACCCATGAGCTGGACGACGAAGGTCGCTTTTCCATGTCCTACATGTGCTAGGTACGCCCCAAGCTCATCCTCTTCATCAATCGCAAAGTAAACTTCATGCCCCGTATTCGAATCTTTGACCATACCCTCCACGCGCTCGACGGACGCTCCTGGATGCTTGGAAACTGCAAGATCGCGGAGTTCGTTTACAGAGAGTGAAGTTAGAGTCGCTAGCCAGAGGCGGGGTCCGGCGGTAGACGGGAGCTGAGAGTGTGGGCTAATGCGAATGTAGACTGGAATGGATAGAGGAGGAGGCGGGACGTAGGTATTGCCGGCAGCGTGGTGTTGGAGTTGTTGCTGGAGTTGCTGGTCCATGGCGAGAGAAGGGTCGTTAGCAGCAAGGAGTAGAGAGGGGTCGATTTGCATGTCGCCGTGGTCGTGTTGAGGGGCGTATTGCTGTTGTTGCTGTTGCTGCTGAGGACCGTATCCTTGCTGATCATCCAAATCAGGTTGCACGTTCATGGCTGCGGCTGCCATGTTTGCAGTGTGAGCGTGGGCTGCCTTTTGCTTCTTTCTATTAGGATCAAGCTTTCGTTGATCGTCCCCTAGGCGTTTCATCACGTCTCGACAGAGCACTTCCAATGCTTTCAACTTCTTCTGATGGTCAGGATCTGCTTCTCTAGGAGCCACAATATTGGTCAAAAGCTGGGAACCTGCGACCCACTGGTCTTTCAGTTCTTGCCAATGCGCCTCCCCAGCTTCTAGTTTGCTTGTGAAATGGTCTGCTTTGAGTGCTTGGTAGAAAGCATCTCTGATCTGTCGGCTCTGTTCAGGATTAATACCTAGGATATTCTTTGCCTCGGCAATGGTCATCCTTCTATCCATTGTCCGCATCCGTTTCGTTACATCTGTACAGACAACATCCAAGGCCAGTGCTTTGGTCTCGTTTTGTGACTGATCGGGACTCCAAAAGACCGACTGAAGGTGAGGCGTCGATTGAACGAGCCTATCCTTTGCTTCCTGCCATCTCTCAGGACCCGAAGCAGTCTTCTTTTGTATCCCACCCTCTTCGCAAATGACTTGAAAGCGGTCCCTAATCTCGCGGTACAATTCAACACTCAAGTTTAATATAATCTTACTTTCATCAAGTGTCGTTTCTGAAGGAAACCTAGGAGGTCCAGGAGGATCTGCTGGAAGACCAGCCCAACCTCTTGTCCTCCTACGACGCTTGCGCGTGGACCATTTCTCCTCACTCTCAGCTTGCAACTTCTCCATTCTCAGTCTCCTCCTCTCTTCCTCCTCCAGTGTCAACTGCGGGAGAGATGTTTCTTGTGTAGTAGGAGGTGAGGGTTCGGCTTCAGGTACATGCTGCACATGCGATTCAGGTTGTGCAGGTGACAAAAGCTCAGGATCCAAAACAGATGGAGGTGGTGAAGTCGGTGGTTGAGGTCTATCAGCTAAAAGGTCCGGCAACTTGTCCGCAGGAAATAGCACCTGCTCCGGTCCATCACCACCCTGCCTAGGCCTCTTCTTTTTGTACGCCGGCTTTGAAGCACCGACTGTAGGTTTGTCCGAGTAACCTTTCCCTCCATTTGGTACACGTAGTAACCACCTATTCTTCGCTCGCACCCTCATGAGCTCCCGCTCTTTAATATTGAATCCATCAACCTCATTCAAGATGCGCAACATCTCCCGCTGACTTGTATTCCGTTCCCACAGCTCCTTAACCCGATTAACAAGCTGCTCATTCTTATGCGCCGGATTCTGCTTGCTAGGAAATTCCCAGCGCTTAAACTGGACCTGGAAAGCGCGTTTACTATGATACTCGAAGAAGCGTACATCTTGTTAGCTTATTCACGAAGCCAAGGGAGAAGAAGAATGCGCAATTGGAAAGTTTAGGCAGCCCGAACAATTGAATGGTTGAGCTGGAGGCAAAAAACGCAGCGGGCGATAGTACCTCGGAGCGAAGTTGCGCTCGTTCTTCATATACTCCATGATCTCCTCCAGTGACTTCTTCTCCTCAATGTACATCCGGTAACATAGCTCCTCCTTGTCATCCCAGTCGTACACCATCTTTGCGAGTATCTCAGGGTATTCTCACAAACTATAGTAACTCAATACGTGGATAAATATACGGTCCTTGACCGAATTGCGCGGTTGGTGTAGACCGAGTTGCTAGTGTGGATGATCTTGCCAACCGTAGGATCGCTTTTCGCCTCAAATGTCACGTGTTCTCGTATTCTACGGTATCGAGTATACAGAGATAGTATTTCAAACTTCTGAAACGGTTCCGTGCATTTTTTCTGTCAGCGACTGCTGATATCTTTTATTTACATTTGAAAAGTGTGTGTGACGGAACAAAACGTGGAAACCGTGTTTCACGAAAACCGTAAATGCAGGATCCTCCCAGTCACAATCCCGTAGGACTAGTGAGGATATGTACTGTATCCCAATGACCGCGAAAAAAAGACTTTCAATCGCGCCCGCTGAAATTCCCAAAGCGCCATATGCCCATTGTGCTGAATCGAGTTGTTGAAAGAAGCATCGCCAAGATCGGAACTTAAAGAAACTTCAAAAAGCCGTTGATTTCCAAGCTAAAATGCCCGCGAACCAGAGATCTCAAATTTGCCGGTCCTGCCCAACATGAAGGAAACGGAACCACCAAACCAAGAAATCGTCTGAGTCGAGGTGCATTCGAAAACGCCAAATCCCATATAGACAGAACCTCTGAAAGGGCCTCTTGCCTGAGATACGAAAGAATGCAAATTTGTCCGCTTAGGAGCCTTTTTCTCGCCCGCCCTTCTTGCCAAGCTTGAAGAGTTTAAATCTAAGCCAGACCATGAAAGCAGTCCATCTGCTCTTGATGCTACTCTGTGATACTGCATCGGTAGCAGTACCTCTAGGAGCGGAACCAACTGTCGCATAGTCTTGTGCAATGATATCGTCAAATTCGCCTTTTGCTCCCTTTCCTCTCCCCTTTTCCTTATTCTCTGATTTCCTCCGCTGACGTTCCTCTCTAGCTAGAGTCTTCTTTAAGGCTTCTCCTTCACGCTTCTCACGCTCAAGTATATTTCGTTCAGCAGCTTTGAGAGCTTCCTTCTCTGCTTTGGCCGCCTTGGCTTCTTGTTTCCTTTCAAATTTGAGTCTCTCATCTGTGAGTTTCTCGTGGAAGGAAGCCGCGTCATCCTTGCTGCGGAATTTGAACACGTTATCCATCGAGGTACGCGACACCGGAGACACAGTGTCGGTAGGACTCATGGTGTCAGCACGAGCCCGGTATGATATCGGTGTACCGATGGCATTTGGTGTGGAGCCATAGACAAGACGAGTGGCAGAGCCAGTGGTTGTCAGTATGCGAAGCGGAGGCTGCATACCCTGTTGCTGCATTGCTTGTTGCTGGGAAAGTGAATGGGAACGTTCTGCACGCAAACGGGCCTGGCGAAGATGTTCTCGGACGTATTCCCCATCGTCAACTTCTGTGCTAATGCCTGTTCCTTCACCTGAGTGTTCGCTATCTAGGAGAGAGTTTGTGTATGATTGCGCAATTGGCGGTGTGTATGGACGAGGTGTTTGTCGTTTCGGGTGGACATATTGAGCACCAGGCCTTGAAATGCTGCCGTTTGTTGCAGTGGAATATTGAGATGCGCCGCTGGTTGATCGAGCATGTAAGGCTGGACCGCGTTTACCGACGGATGAGAAGGTCACGTCTGCTGCGGAACGAGAGCCTGAGCCATCTAACGCATAGACACCTAAGCCGCCGTTTTCTGCGGCAGATCGGCCGAGATCAAGTGAGTTATTCTCTCGGGGGGTGAATCGTCGTAATAGAGGTTTAATCTTAGTCTTGGGTTTTGAAGTTGTAGGAGTTTGATCAATCGCGAAGAGGTCGGGAGTTGTCAAGTCTTCCAACCCTGATTTTGTTGCCGACGGGTCGTAGTACATTCCAGGTTCTACAGACGATGTGAGTGGGTCTGTGGAAACCGGATTGACGCGTTTATGGAGTTTTCCATGTGTTGTTAATTGTCTGCCGATAGTATCGACGCCGTCACTTGGTCGTGACTTGCCCATCTTCCTATCGTGACGAGAGCCGGACCTGTCGGGAGTTGTAAACGTTGAAAACGACGAGCCGGTAGCTCTTGGTGTAGAATCATATGAAATTGAGGAGAAGAGAGGATTTTCGTTTCTGCTCGCGCTCTGCGACGAGAGCTGGTACAGATGCCGGTGGGTCGCGGTAGCCATGATGGCGGTTGATTACCACCGAGTTATCGCCCGAACGAACCAAAGAGTGATGAAGGCAAAAAGAAACGTTAAAATGTGCACATGTTTGCTGTAGACAACGCCACAAATGACGCGAAATGCAACCGAGCAGACGTGAGCGCCTGCACGCACCTTGAGCGAGTGGTGATGTGGAGCGTTGATGTCTTGAGGTCACTGAGGCGGAAACCTGTGGGGGTACTAGGCTAAGTAAATGAGCGAAAACGAAATACCCCAGACTTGCTAGTGGTAACCCGCCCCGAAAGCGTCGCAATATAGTGAAGGGCCTCAGCTGGGGCAACGGTGAGTACGAAATCAAGGCACGAGATTGTGAATATTCATAGACTGGACAAAGCCACGTTGGTCACTGCCGTTGAAAAGTGTAACGATCGTATCGTGATTCTCCGCGCTGGGCGTTTCTCCAATACCTGGCGCTGCAGTAAGATCGTCCTTACAGCCGATGGGTTGGTTTTCTTGGGTAACCGCTGCGCCCCCTGCTTGCGTGGATCTTTTCGTCAGCCTATGGTGTGTATACGGCTGCTTTCCAAACGAAGAGCGGCTGGGTTTCGAAGAGTTAAAGTGCCTGAGGGGTATCGTACTCCTCAAGTTCCTATATACTTTGTTTTCTGGCCTACGGGCTTCCGGACCTTCGCTTTATCTTATCCGGCATCCCGGACAACACCATATCCTAAATGGCGTTTCAAGGAATGTTGCATTGGGCTTTGCGCTGGCCGCCTCGCCAAGTGGGTGTTGGTGTCGCTCACTCAAGTTCCGAAGGCTCCGCAAACATCACTCATGCATATATTGGTCATTGGGTGTACAGGTCATTCTGACTTCAGGCCCCGACTGATGACCTAAATGCTTTTTGGGGACGGTTGGACCGCAGATCGTCTTGGGTTTCAGGGACTTACAGCGAACACAAGCAGTGTCGCCGTGGTCGTACCTAGATATCGATAAGGCTCACCCAGAGTGACGGGCTGACCGACAGCACGATCTCAAGAACTATCCTCAAAGAGGATGACTTCCCCACGTGGAGAAAGCCCTGATTGGATTGTGTGACTACCCCTGCTTGTAAACCCTTGTGCCTTCTCGAGCCATTTGTTGTTAAGGGACGATTGGCGAGGAAATAGACAACGCAGACTCATATCTCGTATGACAATTGTTCGAGTTCAAAACATTACAAAGACCTTTGTGTGATTTGCCCACCCGAAAATTGGAATATGCAAAGCAAAACAAAAACAAAGAATTGGGGTCTGTTCCTCGCCAAAAATCATTAGATACCAATACGAAAGCGGTTCGCGCAGATCCAATGATTTTCGTTTCATAAGAGGGGTAGAATAAGTAAGATGCGCCAATCAAATGACGATCAACTGGGCACTTGTAACGTCCGGTGTGTTGATTCTTTCGCCCTTATTAATTTCATGTCGCCCACTCCACTTTACCCTAAACGTAGGGATCTTCAACTGCAAAATACTTCACAATCAGGTGCTGCTGCATCGGTTTGAATGACGGACGGGATTGACGGAAAAGCATATGCAAAAAGGCATCACAGAAGCCAACCAATCATTTCGCGTTCACGAGTGACCGTGCATAGTTTCAGCTGGTAGCGAAACCGAGCTGATTGTTGCCCCACCCAAGACCCCACCACAGCCGTTCGTTGACTGCTTTTCAACCTTCGCACATATCCACAGCCAGAATTATATTTACCTTACAGGATAAACAAACAAGACAGTGATTGATTATCCGTGGCAAATATGCCGTCGCTTTCCCCGTCTCCGTCTTTCCTTCTAGGCGCACTCATTCTTTTGATCTGGTATACACGTCCAGCTCATGCTTTCGGTGCTGGTAACATTGCGTCTCTTTCCAAGATAGAAGGACAAAACTGGCGTCATGGAGATATCGAAGATACCCTTCTCACTCTGCTTATGGCACGAGCTGCGGGTGGTAAGAAGTTTGGCAAGATTGATGTGAAACGCGTGTACTTTGGGAACTGGCTCAGGGATTATTCCCAAGCTGTTGATGTGGGGACGGTAAAATACGTCAGCGCTGAAGCAATTAGGATCATAGTATGTCTAAAATATTGAAGAGGCCCGTGATATCAGGGTAAAGTCTAACATTCCATGTCTTGTTTAGCTTTGGGTGCTTGGGTTTTTGAGCTTTGGCTATGGGACTGGGGAATTTGAAGTTACCACTGAACGATTGGGATGCTATCGCCCAGAGGAGCACATCGGTGCGTTTTGATTATACCTCTAGCTCTAAGTTTCTCTGACATAGAGTTAGACAACCCAAAGGACTATGCCGATAACCTCGATGCTCGGCAGTACGATCCTCGTCTCCGCGGACCAATTGACGAGCGCCGTGAACTTTCAATCGACCCTGAAACCGGATTGAAGAACTACATAGCGAACGAACGTATTGGTATCCAAACATCTGCTGAAATGCTTCATAGACTCTTTGGGCAAAGTATCGAGTTAGGTAGACGCTATGGAAGGTCTAGGAACAAGGCAGACCTGTATGAAGCATTGCGCCTCCTCGGCACTGGCTGTCACTGTCTGGAAGGTATGTTAGGCGCGGTTGCTTATTAATTTGAAATGTACTATTACTGGTAACACCTAGAGGCTAACTCTTTAGACTACTCTGCCCATTCAAACTATACGGAACTTGCACTTATCGAACTCGGTGAGCGAGACGTCTTTCCGCACGTCGGTCGTCAAACGCAGGTGACATTGCCTAATGGACAAACTGTTTACCCTGTCGTCACTGGTACTTTCGGTGGAGTTGACTTCCTACACTCTGTGATGGGCGAATTCACGGATAAAGCGACTCAGTCTGAGCTACAAGAGCTGGAAGGATCTATTCAAACTTCACAGCATAGCAGCAATCCTAGCCTCCTACGTGACCTTCTCAGTCAACTACCTAGTGGTCTACTAGGTGGCAATGAAGACCCAGCGGCTAAAGCGGATGAATTGCAGCAGAACGCCCAAGCCGCACAATTCAAACAGCAGGCTCGCGTTACGCCTCGACGACCAGAAGAGTGGACAGTTCAACTCGAGGAAGTGCAGAAACAGGTATACCCAGTTTTGGAATGGCATGACCAGGTCATGCAGTCAATTACCCTGGCTATCGAAGAAATTCCTGTTGTAAGTCGATCGGTTTCGAATCGACGGATGTCATGCTGAATTCTACTTTACAGCTTCCAGAACTCATTGAAAAAATCACCGATGAAATCAACATATTCGTGTTTTCGCTCATTGCTCCTTTCATTTTACCCATCATCAACCAGGTGAAGACAGAACTCATGACGGGGTCATCAGAGATTATCCAGAGCAGCAAGGACAAGCAACTTATTGTTTTTCACGATGACTACTCCTCCAACCCAACCCACAGCATGCTGTCTAAAGGTATTTACCCATTTTCACCACGCAAAAGCCGGTTTTTTATGAGTTTTATTGACTTAGGTAGACCACTTTTCCAACATCCTGAATGAACCCGCTGGGAAGGTGGCTAGTGCTGTCTTGAAATGGGCTGTGCCTCAGCTGATGCAATGTTGGGATGATGAACGCATTGATCCGCATCGCACGATCTCACGAATCATCGCTGGTGTCTTTCATCATCCATCTATGCGGCAATATGGTGACGACGGCGCTTTAGATGGTAGACAAATCATGTTTGGAGTCGTTGAGCAATGGTGGCGTAACAAGTCTGAAGGCGAACTTTCCTCCCTCAGAGACGCATTGAGCAGAGATGGTGTGGAGGCAGGTAGAAATCACAAAGAGGGTGTTGAGGACTCTGGGCATGGTTGTGGCAAACCTGTTAGTGTGACGGGTCATTCATCAACAGCCGGTGGTGACTTGCTCGGCGGCATTTCTCAAGCTCTAGGAGGCGGATCCAGTGGTCATGGCGGCGGACATGGCGGGAGCAGTTCAGGTGGTGTCCTGGGTGGTCTCGTCGGAGGGATTGTAGGCGCTACAGGTGCTGCTGGATTGCTTGGAGCCTTTGAAGGCGAATCGGACAAGACGAAGACCTATGCTAGTCACGGTTACGAAGATGATGGCTCCTATACCCAGAAAGTCGTCGAGACAGGCCATCACAAGAAAAAGTACGACGATGATGAAGATCGCTATGGGCAAGCTAAGTATAGCGAGACGTCATATCCTGGCGGAGGTGGTCGACAAGAGTACTCCAGGTACGGGCAGGAAGGCAGTGGCGGATATGGCTACGAGGAAACGAGGGAAACTCGTCCTACGTATGGAGGCTATCAAGAGACTCCTGCCGCTCGATATGACACCTCCGGTGGCCGATACGAGTCTGACGTGAAAACTGAGCGTAGAGGTGTTGCTGGCGAGTACTATGGTGAATCGAGGTATCTATTCCACTCAATGGGTTTCCAGTCCATAACTGACCTCTCCTGTCAAGGCGTTATGAGGAATCTTACGGATCAGGCTCGTATGGTCGTAAGGAAAAGGAGGAGGAGGAGGACTCTGAGGAAGAGAGGCGTAGAAAGAAGGAAAAGAAAAAGAGGGAGGAGGAGGGCTATTACAAAAAGAAGAAGCACTATGGCGAAGAAGAGGAAGAAGAGGAGGAGGAATCTGAAGAGGAGGATGAAGAACGCCGCCGACGGTAAGACAGATTGGAATACGAATAACATGAATTTGTCAAGGAACTTGCTTACGAACACTGCAGGCGCCATGAAGGCATCACCACCACCACCACCACCGGAGGTCGTCGTAGGGGAGTTCGCACTGAGGAGGAAGAAGAAGAGGAGGAGGAGGCTGAAGAGGAAGAGGAGGCTGAAGAGGAAGAGGAGGGAGAACTCGAAGAGAGGTCTTCGTGGTTTTAGATTTGAGCTGTGGTCTTGTCTGCGGACTATAGAGAGGCACACTCTTCTCTGATTACTTGACCCAGGAAGATTTCTCTTAACGATTGATCTATTCCTCTCCAGATTCCCCTTTAATTCCCTTCTGATTTCCCCCAAGTTTCCTATGATCCTCTTCAGGCTCTCCCTTTGGTTGCCCCAAAATTCCCCTTAGATTCACCACCAGTTTCTCCTAGACAATTTAGTACGCTAGGAATGAGTTGAACTGATGCTCTATGTCTCTTGCACGGTACTTAGGTCACCGTACTCCTACTACGGGGTGTAATTCGTAAAAGACAGGTATCCCAAGTTCTATGGATGCACGTGCGTTTCTTGGGTGTGCATGACCTCCATATGATGGTATCGCTTTGAAATGCTCTGAGGCGATGGAAGCAAGTCTGCATTGTCTATGTTGACACTACGAAGCAGTTTTGAAAGTGCCAAGACAACTCTTGTGCACTGGCGCAACCTGATCCCGTGGAAATATCCTGTAAAGATTTCGACAACAGATACCGCCTCCGATTGGCTTAACTCTGGCTCTATAGAATATGTACCTGAACTTCAAACGTTATTGTCATCGCTAGCAAATGCGTACCACCGCAGAGATATTTCTCGCCTTGGCCATCTCCAATAACGATTTTCTCCCCTGTCATGACGTCCACCCCGAAACAGAATGTAACGAGGGGCGGTTACTAAGCCCCATAAGATAAGATTTCCTTCCCGTCTCCTCACCCAAACGGACGTACCGTCGGCGACCGCGAAACCCCGATAAGCCGACTCCCGACGAATCACGCAAGCGGCCCCTCATTATCCATCCTTACCTTACCTATGCAACCACCAGTTAATGGCTGAGTAAATAAACGTTAGGTGGTTGACTCAGCTGCAGCCTACCTTACCCTACAGCGGCGCTTTCAAGGGTTCGACAGTGGTGGTCAAAGCTTCAAAGGATGTACATACATACATCGGAGATCCAATGCAGCCAACACCAGCAGCTTCGGGCATGCAGGCAGAGATCCCCTTCCGCCACTGAGCGTGGAAAGCTGGGTCGATTGTAAATTCGCAGGCCGCAGGTTTGGAAATTTCTAGAGGACATCTGTGACACTAGCGGCTTGGATAATGGAAACTGATGCTGATGGGATAGGTGACAAACCGGGGCCAAGGAATTATGGGATTCCTGGATCGGGTTGTTTCGACACGGTGGACTCAACCAACGCTGGTGGTCAAGATGTGCTAGACGTCCCTATAAAGAGGGAGACATCCTCCAGCTGAGAGAACTTTCCATTCTCTCAGATTAGACAAGATCATCCAATTGCGATATCATTTACAGATACTACTCTCCCATTAACCAGGTCCATTCCATAGCTTCACTGGTTCTTCTCTTCTTCACTATCCACTACATCTTTACCATTTGATTCTAAATACACACAATCGCAATGCCCAAGACCCTAGTCACAGGCGCCAACGGCTTCCTCGCCGTCCACGCTCTCGACCAACTTTTCAAGGTTCGTTTCCCCATTCTTTAATCTGATGGAGGCGCCTCACCACCGTTGATTCGCTCACTAACGTTCTCAACAGGCTGGCCACGAAGTCACAGGTACAGTCCGCAAACCAATCTACGGCGAGCAACTTCTCTCCTTCCACCCAGAATGGAAGGACAAGATTACATTCTACACTGTGCCGGACTTGGCGAAGGAGGGAGCGTATGATGAGGTGTTTAAGGCCGTGGACTTTGATTACGTACTGCACATTGCGGCGCCGATGCCGATGCCGCAGAATACAGAGTTTGAAAGGGATTTCTACGAGCCGACACTGAAGGGGTGAGTAGCTTCATCATCCAGAGAGGAGGATTCGTGAACTATTCCGAGAAAGACAGCTAACAAGCGGACTCACAGTAACCTCGAACTCCTTGAGTCAGCCTCCAAATACGGCAAGAACGTTAAAAGCATCGTCGTAACCGGCTCCATCAACGCCCTCACTTACGGCAACGCCGAACACATCACCGGTAAAGTCTTTACTACCTCCGACTGGCTCCCCACTACCCTCGACGAAGCCCGCGCTGCAAACCACTACTTCGTTTCCTACTCCACAGCAAAGAAGTACTCCGAACAGGCCATCTGGTCCTACATCGCAGACCACAAACCCAGTTACACCGTCAGCGTCGTCCTACCCGCTCTGATCTTCGGCCCGCCGATTCAGTACGTATCTAATGTTAAAGCAATTAATTACTCGACCGACATCATCGCCTCCTTCTTCAACGGCACACGAACCGATACCCCTCCAACAAGCTTCCCAAGCTACATCGACGTACGCGACCTCATCAAAGTCCACATCCAAGCCCTTACTACCCCCGAAGCAGCCAATAAACGCTTCCTTGTCGGGGGTGGACGATGGACCGCTAAACTCACAGCCGACGCGCTGAGAAAAGTCCCGGAGATTGCGGACCGTGTAGTTCCTGATGGGCCGGCGGAGAACCCGCCGGTCTTGCAGCTGGATACTAGTGAGGCTGATAAGCTGTTTGGGAGGGAGGGGTGGCATACGGCTGATCAGACTTTTGGGGATGCGGGGTTGAGGATTTTGGAGTTGGAGAAGCTGGTGGGTGGGAAGTAGGGATATGTATAAAGGGAAGGTGAAAAGGGGGGGACTAGTGCAGTGCAATGGGAGTGTTATGTAGGGAAGTTTGCTAGCATTTTTGTACTGGAGCATGGAGATAGAGATATTTAAAGCATCGGTTTTCTTGGTGTAGTTTTGACTTGCATTGCCCTGAGGTTTCGATATCTTTTGTATATGAGTGGAATACTGGAGGATCGGTTTATCACTCTGAAGTGCTGGCCCCATTTAGGGTGTGATTCACAGGCTTTTGTAATGTCTATCAAGCTCTAGCCCAGCTGGAATGTGCGACCCCAAAGTCCTGTTTCCGTGCATGCAGAGGCTTCATACTCACAGCACTATATCACGGCATCAGAACCTTCAAGCTCTACCTCCCTAGCTAGGCTAGGCGCCACACGTAGGCCCATCCATCACAATCCGCCCATCGCCATTCGAGGATTAGATGGACGGACAGCGAATCACGAGTATCTAAGATCGGTCAACGATTACCACAAGAAGTTCGGGATCTGGTTGGTCTTTCTCAGTAGGCAAGATGCCTCATGCAAAGCTCAAGAGCTGCTGGCATTATGTGGTCGAGGACAGGACACGTCCCGAGGTTTGGATATATACAGAGTTCCTCTGTGGGGATTCGTTGATATTCATTTGGGGCTACGAAGCAGTCATGCGAGCGTAGAGGTAGAGAACGTATATATGCGTGTGCGTGTGTGTTAAAACAGTCCCTTGGTGATTTCCCATCCAAAAAGGGAAGGTCTGGCCGCCGTTTTTGAAGGCGTTTCCACACCAGCTGTTGCTGCTCTTGTTGTGAACATGAAACGGCTCCCGCCCGCTTTAAGCGAAAGAAGGAGCAAAGCGTGGGAGATCTTCGAGTAATTGCTCCAAGGAGCTTACGACAGACACGGTACTCTGAATGGATCTCATGGTGCTGAGATTCGGGTGTTTCTCGCCGTCAGTCTTGAAGTCCATTACCTTTGCCATTACCCATCTGGATGGATAGTGACCCAGCACAATTCACGGGGACCCTATTGGCCGTCGATTGCCGCTCCGCAACTTGATGCCATACAACGGATCTCCGCCCACAACCCCAGGGGCAGGGCTAGACTAGTGGCCGACGATGCAATCGATAGCGATGTGGATGAGCTGCCCATGCTGGACGAGAATACCATGGAGGCTAAGGAGGTTACTGTTCACCTGGGCGAGGGCGAAGGCGAAGCCCGGAGGATGTCGGATCTTGGTGAGAATGCTGAGGCGGCAGTGAAGGACGACGAGGACGCAGAGTTTTACTTGGAATAGCTTAGCGCTTTGAATTTATATCGTATCTATATGTAGGTGAAAAGGCATCCGAATCTGGAACTCGTTGGAGTCGTTTCTAGATGCTTTCCCACTGTGTTGCCTCGCCATCATACTTCACATCACTTGCTTCGTCAATCGCGATATGGCTATAAGGCTTGCCTGACAGCAATGATGGTTGCGATGGATCGAAAATTGAGGTGAACCCTATCGCCACATTCTGGAACCTTCTGGAACCGAAGAGAATTAGGAAAAGTAACATATAAGAGACGTAGGTATGCTGGTGGGTGGTGGGGCGGTTAACTACCTTGAAGTTTCACGGACTACATTCACAACCTGATCCCGTTTCTGTCTCTCATTTCATCAAGCATAGACGAGTAATGCTTGGAACATACCACAGCAGTGGGATGGTCTAGCCCAAGTGTCTTCTCATAGCCTGTACAAGCTTTCCGATAGAGTATTGATGCATCATCGAAATGCTTCTGGCTGTGAAGTAAGAACGCAAGGCAATAAGTGCTCGTCAGCGTGTCCGGATGCTCCGGCCCCAGCACCTTCTCCCTCAGCTCCAGTGCCTGTCGGTGCATCTCCTCGGCCACCTCGTACTTGCCCTGGCTCTGCAGCATCACCGCCAGGTTGTTCACGCTCGTCAGCGTATCCGGATGCTCTGGTCCCAGCACCTTCTCCCTCAACTCCAGTGCCTGCTGGTGCGTCTCCTCGGCCGCCTCGTACTTGCCCCGGATCCCCAGCACCTCCGCCAGGTTGTTCATGCTCATCAGTGTGTCCGGGTGCTCCGGCCCCAGCACCTTCTCCCTCAATTCTAGTGCCTGCCGGTGCATCTCCTCGGCCACCTCGTACTTGCCTTGGCTCTGCAGCACCTCCGCCAGGTTGTTCATGCTCATCAGCGTGGCCGGATGCTCCGGCCCCAGCACCTTCTCCTTCAACTCCAGTGCCCGCCAGTGCATCTCCTCGGCCACTTCGTACTTGCCCTGGCTCTGCAGCACCGCCGCCAGGTTGTTCATGCCCGTCAGCGTGGCCGGATGCTCCGGCCCCAGCACCTTCTCCGCCAACTCCAGTGCCCGCCGGTGCATCTCCTCGGCCACTTTGTACTTGCCCTGGCTTTGCAGCACTAGCGCCAGGTTGTTCATGCTCGCCAGCGTGTCCGGATGCTCTGGCCCCAGCACCTTCTCCGCCAACTCCAGTGCCCGCCGGTACATCTCCTCAGCCACTTCGTACTTGCCCTGGCTCTGTAGCACCGCCGCCAGGCTGTTCATGCTCATCAGCGTGGCCGGATGCTCCGGCCCCAGTACCTTCTCCCTCAACTCCAGTGCCTGCCGGTGCATCTCCTCGGCCACTTCGTACTTGCCTTGGCTCTGCAGCACCAGCGCAAGGCTGTTCATGCCCGTCAGCGTGTCCGGATGCTCTGGTCCCAGCACCTTCTCCCTCAACTCCAGTGCCTGCCGGTGCATCTCCTCGGCCACTTTGTACTTGCCCTGGCTCCGCAGCACTACCGCTAGGTTGTTCATGTCCGTCAGCGTGTCCGGATGCTCTGGCCCCAGCACCTTCTCCGCCAACTCCAGTGCTCGCCGGTGCATCTCCTCGGCTGCCTCATACTTGCCTTGGCTCTGCAGCACCGCCGCCAGGTTGTTCATGCTCGCCAGCGTGGCCGGATGCTCCGGCCCTAGCACCTTCTCCGCCAACTCCAGTGCTCGCCGGTGCATCTCCTCGGCTGCCTCATACTTTCCTTGGCTCTGCAGCACCGCCGCTAGGTTGTTCATGCTCACCAGCGTGGCCGGATGCTCCGGCCCCAGCACCTTCTCTTGCCATCGGTTAGCTTGCTCGGCCAGTGTCTCTGCAGTATTATAACTGCCTCTATTTTGAAAGTATCGAGAAACTCTAGAAGCTAAGATAGCCCGGAAAATATCATTTCCCGCCGATATCTGTTCACAGCCAAGAACAGCCTGTGCATGTGGCAAATACGAGTCACATGTTTCCAATGTCCCATGCTCTCCAGAGGGAAACTTCTCTAACACCTGTTCCAAAGACGACTTGGCCCAATCTTCAAATTCGCCACTTAGTCTTAACCAGTTGCGCGTTGCTAAATGCACCAGTCGATGCATGTCAAAGACCACGTCGTTCTGGTTCGCTGTGATCAGAGAGTATGCTTTGAGAAGTCCTAAAGCGTTTGAAAGCTTCACCGAACTCTCAGCTGGCGGCAGAAGAGCTTTTGGGATGCCTTGTCTATCGACACAAGCCATGAAGGACAATATATTGGCGGCTAGAACATTGGACTGTCTGATTTGTTCAAACGAGATCGCCCACGTCACGGCAACTGGGTTTCTCGTCTCGGAATCTCTCGCAGGATCTTCAAAATCTTCGCTAAGAAGCTCTATCCTGGATGCCTCGCTCTCGTTGTACACCTGAAGATATTCGGAAATCGATGTCGAGTTCTCAGCGATATACGATGCGGCTTGACATATTGCGAGTGGCAGATACTGCAGGAGATCGAGAAGCTCTGTCATGCCATCTTGATTCGAGTTGTCTTCTCCCAAGCGGGTCTTGAGGAGTTCTTTTGCATCAATAGGGTCCATCCTTGGTAGAAGAATAACACCACCTGCCGTAGCAAATTTGATGCCGGCCTTTTTGTTCCGAGTGGTAAATATGATCGACCCATTCGAGCACTGTGGAAGGAACTCGGAAAGACGTTTCGAGCTAGAAAGGTCCCCAGTACCCCTTGCTCCAAAAAAAATGTCTGCATCATCCGCATTGTCGACAATCATCAACCACGTGCCAGATTCCTTGCTGCTGAGCCAGTTCTTGACAAGCTGTTTAGTTTCTTGCTCAGAATCGTTAATCCCAGGTAATTTTGAGTTCAAACCGATTTGAATGTAATCCTGCTCAAATCGCAGAGCATTGCTTGCGTGAACCCAGTAGACTGAGATCTCTTCTGAATTTTCATGCCGGCGATATGCGTATTCTAGAGCAATCTGTGACTTACTATCGATAAGATCAGCCAAATTTTCTTAGATCAGAAGGATATCGGAAATATTCACCCTATTCCACCCAACCCGACCAGAGCAACGCGGCTGTGCTTCTTTCCCTTTTCGATCTTTGCGCTTAGTTCCTCCATGAGAGAGACTTGGCCGATAAAGTTATCATTCCTTGCAAAAGGCACCATGAAAAGGCCTTCGACAAGAGCGTCCTTGGGAAACGGTATGGAGGCCTGCTGATTCAACTGACCAATATGTCAGCAAATCATTTACTATGAATGGCTTCCTGCAAAGGAGAAGTGTATGTAATCACCTGCATCGCACGAATTGCGGGAAGCAGCTCATCGTGAATTGTTGCAACTTTTGTATCCAAGCTAGGCAACCAGACACATTGCCTGCAATGTATGGGAGCGTCTCGAAAACCGTTGTCACTTTGCGAGCAGTATCTCGTATTGCAGGCAGCTCTTTGGAAACGTCATCAACAGTCGTCCGCACTGTAACAAATTCTAAATTGATAGTGTGCAGTAATGCCCTTGAGCAACGTCAGCAAGAGCTTACACATTTGAAACTCTTCAACCCTTACGAATCAATCGCCTCAATACACAGTGCCAGTGCGCTCTTCTCCTGCTCTAGTCTTTGAAAAAGTGCCAGAACCTTCTCTTCCTTCGTCAGTCCAACAAAAACCGTCCAAATCTTTTTTACCCTTCCATCCCCAGCTGAAACTGATATCTTCCTCAGTTCCTCCCCCAACTGCCCTGCTTCTGCAAAACAACTTCTCAGTATCGATGCCACTAAGTCTGTCTGAAACGAAGGGTTATGTTGGATCAGCCTGGCAATAGCGATGAGTTGTTCGACCTGCACAGCTTGTTTACGAATCGATTCGGGAGCATCGCGGACCTTCGAGTATAAGCCGGCGATGAGTTTAGTGATCTTGAGGCATTGCTCTGCCAATTGAGAGGAGGCCCCCACGGCGCCCAAGATAGCCAAGGCTTCGGCCATAGTGATATATCGGAATGGTGATGATATATGGGAGCGACGTCGGTATGTAAGAGTGACGACGGTAGCATCGGAGGACCATATTAGCCTACAGTGGTGGTGCTATATCGGAGTGATGGCGGTATACCAGAAAGGCGATGGTGCATTGGAGTGGTGAAATGAAGATGGTTACTGTTGGATGCCTGTACTCTTTGAAAGCAAGCAAGTTTGATGTTCTGAATGAAGACTCAGCCTCAATATCTCCGTCCTCCGCGCTTGCAAGCCCATGAGATTCAAAACCCCACATGTCGATTAGATGAGCCAATAGTTATGGGTTTACAAAATCGGCGCATCCACCAATAGAGGGAAACGGGGAGCATGGCGACCTGAGCGCTGCCAAGCCCCGCGGCTTTTGAAAGTTCTGGAAGCGATTGCGTTGCAATGCTCCCTATGTTGCACAGTGTAATCGATCATTCCACTAATTATCAAATGCAAGCTCAAAAAAAAGTTGCGAACGATGGTCAAAGGATTAAATTAGGGATAGGGCGAAGCCCCTTAAAAACTCTGCGTCAGTGCCAAAGCCTATTCCCAACAGACAATAGATAGCTTAGCCCTTACAATCCCTTTCATAAATCACCCCAAGGAAGCTGCTGAATCTTATCTATCTAGCGCAATGTAAATGCACAATCGTCGAAAACTGTCACCCGATATTTCCGGCTACACTGTAGACAAAGTCGAATGATTCGCTTCTTGCTGCTGCAGTGCTCCGGGAATGGGCTTAACTGAATCTTGTAGCATCCACCAGCCCAATCTTGGCTGTACTGTTGTTTGATTTTTTCCAGGACTGTCCGCTGTGGCAGTCATCCCCACAGAACCCGCAACGATTGTAGTCTTGTACTCAAGTCTAGACTGAAGGTCTTGGATGGTAACCGGAACCGACACAACACCCTTTGGAATGCTTTTTGGACTTATCATCGGATACGGGACACCATCCAAGATTAGTCTTTTGCGTTCAGCAAGTGAAGCCCCAGACCGCTGGCTTTTAAGCAGTTCCTCTAAGGGACTTGGGATGCGCTTGCCATCTTCAGACCAGAAGCAAAGTGCTGTTATCCAACCGGACAATGTTTCTATACTCATTGACCCATCCTGGCTAGCAGAGTGACAGGCTCGCAGCCAAAAATCTTTTATTCGCTGTGACTCTGGCTTGTCGAAAGTTGCAATCATATGTCTAATAATTGGGGCGAGAAGCCGACTCCATTCCGCCGTCTCATTGCCATACTTTGGAAGCTTTTGAACTTTGTATAGGATTTCTTCCCAGTCCGATTTCTCCCCCAGAAGGGTCACCGACGGAAATCCGCAGCCACAGGATAGCATGTACTCGAAGTACTTCTGCAAGGTAGCCATCATAACAACTGAAGCGACTGATTTGTCGTTATCAGTTGTGGTACTAAAGTTGGGAATAATCCAGTCTCTAAGCTCCGGGTCCCCACATTTTCTTGCATCAAGGCAGTCATCTCCTGCGCAAAATTTCCCATTTCGATATCCCAGACCGGGTATGGAGTAACATCGATCTTGAGTTCCTTCTTGCCTTCATGGGCAACGAAATGTGCTCGGAGATCTTCGGCATTTGCGTTCACGAACATACTAAACTGGGTGAGAATCGAAAGCCAAATGTCATCTGGTCGTAATATGAGATGTAGATCCTGCTGGAATGCTCGAATGATGCCATTAACAAGGCCATTGCCGTATGGGACGACCACAGAAACGCTATTTAGGTCACGAAATGAGGACTGAATGATTGGTCAATTTTCTGGCCCAGCCTTCTTGTTCGTCTGTACCCAGCTCCTGGGGCTTTCAACGGACCAGGCTCGAGATGTCGCCTTCAACAGTTCCTGTGCTGAATGGACAGTAAAGTCGCTGTTTCGGTCTACGAGTTGCGGTGAGGGTTTGACTGTGACTGGCATTTTGGTTGCTGACGAAGCCAAGTTTGCGAGGCTGAGTAAATTTTCAGGGTATTTCGTCGACCAAGCTCGTCCCCTCAGGTTGGCAATAATGGAGAAAGCCGCGCAGCTTGCCCCAACAAATAACCCCTTACGAATCAACACCGAGGCCTACACAAGGGAAAAAGCAACGAAAAGCACAGCACCCTACTGCATTAGAACCATATTAGAACCATTTTTAGATAAGACGCTCTCGCACGCTCCCCAGAGTTGGCCATTTGCGTTAAATCTAGAGACTAGGCGTCAAGGCGAGTCGATGGTCATGCTAGACGAGCTAGCGAGGAGAATAAACCACGAAACGATTTATTTCCCATTTAGTGCATGTCTTCAACTTTAGAGAGCATGGAGCATAAAATAATCCGCTTAATCTACTGCGTTGGGACTGTTTTTAGACGGGAAGCGCCGGCATACTCTCCGGAGTTGAAGAGATGCGCTAAATCAAATGATTAGATGATAGGTACAGTCGAGCTGGGCGAAGCGAATAAACACTGCAGGACGATTTATATCAGATTCAGCACATATCTTCAACTCTAGAGAGCATGCAACGCGAAATGAACAGCTTTTTCTACTGCCATAGAACTACTTTTGGACTTAACTCTCTCGCATGCTCCCCAAAATCGAGCATATGCGCTAAATCAATAGGGTGGATGAGCGCTATGGCGGGACAATGGTTAGTGAGGCAAATTGGCGAGGTGAATACCTCGTACTCTGTAAACCCTGCAAGGTGATTTAGCGCATATCATTAACTCTGGAGAGCATGCAGTGCAAAGTGAACGGCTTGTTCTACTGTCGTAGAACTAATTTTAGGCAGAATGCTCTCGCGTACTCTCTGGAATTGAGCATATACGCTAAATCAATAGAATGGATGAACATTGTGGCAGGTGATGGTTGCTAGGCAAACTGGCGAGGCGAATATTCCGTCGACTCTACGAGGTGATTTATTTCCATTTAGCGCATATCTTCAACTTTGAAGAGCATGGAGCGCAAAATAACCAGCTTAATCTATGGCCTTTAGACTATTTCCAGGCTGGATGCTCTCGTATGCTCTCCAGAGCTGACCATTTGCATTAAATCAAAAGACTAAACCTCAGGGCGAGCCGACAGCTATGCTTGACAAACTGGCGAGGCAAACAAAGATGATAAATACTGCGAGATGATTTATTTCCTATTTAGCACCAAATATTTAGCTCGTTCTACTGCCTTCAGACTGATTTTTAGACTAGACGCTCTTGCATGCTCTCCAGAACTGAGCATATGCGCTAAATCCAAAGATTGGACACTCCGAAACAGGCAAGATCTGCTGGATGGACAAATCGCATTTATCTCCCATTTAGCGCATATCCTCAATTCTGGAGAGCATCTAGCCCAAAAACCAATTCAAAGGTCATAGAATGAGTTGATGCTCTCGTTCACACCGCAGGGGCCGAATAGCGTTCATTTTAGTTAGGGTCATAGAACGTTTGGACTGGCAAATCGGGGGGTCTAAGATCCTTTTACGATTGTTACGAGAAGTTAGAGGATGTGGGTGATAGGCGCCCAACTCAAATCTTAAGGACTGTTACTGGGATGTGGTGGAGGATAAGAACTGGTATCTAGGATATTCACCAACGCCAACGACCAGCATAGCAAAAAATCTTAAGAGTAGCATCTCCCATACAATTCCCAGAGAAGAAGACAAAAACTAGCCTTTCAATTCCCTAATTTTTCGTAGATTCCCCTAATAAACAGAAAATCCGTGAAAAATCCGTAGAAAAGAGCCTAGTTACAATACACAAACTGTTGGAAACTGGTAAATACGTGGTGGGCACGCCGGAGCACCAAAATAATGCTTGAGCACAATTTCCCACGTGCGATCATATGTAGATAAATACCCCCTACAAAACTATGTAAATTAGAGATTTTTCAGAGGACCCGCACACACGCTACAACAATTACAAGCAGTTATATCATCAAACCGGACCTGAGTCCCACACAAACCCCTAAACCCTCCATCACTCATAAAGCCCAGCCACAGTCACATACCCCCAGTTACAAACACCCAGTCCCTTAGCCCATTTTCCGTGTCCTCAACTTATCAATCTACTCCTTAATAAGCTTCTCAAACAACGGCCCCAGGACTCTCGCACTCTTCTTCGGATACCTCTTCTGCCCACCCTCATAATCAACATAGCAAACTCCAAACCTCGTCTCATACCCCTCCGCCCACTCAAAATTATCCATCAGACTCCAGGCTGTATAGGCACGAACATTAATCCCATCCATCTCCACCGCATCCGCCATCGCAGAGACATAATCTGTGAAATACTTGACCCTAAAATCGTCCTCGAGGAGCTGGTTTAATGGCAAATCATTCTCGCCTTTCAAGGAGGTACCGTTTTCCGTGACGTAGATTTTGGGGTGTCCGTAGCGGTTCGAGAGCCAGTTTAGGAGCTTTCGAAACCCATCCGGATGCGGCCTCAACCAAAAACTCTGCGTCTCCGGCCCAATAGCCTCCCCATCTTTATTCTCCATCAGCGCCTCCAGATTCCCCAGAGAGTCGTCTTCGGCGGGGGGACCGGGTTTGTGTTTGATATAGTTTGCGCAGTAGTGGTTCATGCCGTAGAAGTCGTTACTCCCTTTCAAGAGAGCAGATTCTTCGGGGGTGAAAGTTGGGAGTTTGTCCCCGAGTTGAGAGACCATGCTGGCGGGGTAGTGTCCAAAGTAGACGGGGTCGGCGAACCATGAGATGGTGAATTCGAGTTTTCGTTCGCAGGCGGCGATGTCAGCGGGGTCGGAGGGGTCCCAGGGGAGTGTCCAGTCGCCTGTTTGAAAAAAAACGACGTTAACACATCCCGAATTCGAACTCATTACTAAGTAAAGGGGGGTAATGGGGCAGGTTTGTGCGTACCATTCAGCGTAATCCCAATCTCTCCCCCACCCCTAGGTTTAAACTCCTCCCGATAACACCTCACCGCACTCCCATGCGCAATCAAAATATGATGACCCACAGCCCACGCCTCGCGCGCACTATCCCCCTCCTTCGACTTCGACCTATCGCTCGTCCTCCCCGGCGCGAAAAAGCCAGTGTTATACCCCAAAATACTCGAGCACCACGGCTCGTTAAACGTAATCCAATGCTTGACTTTCGGGAGAGCCTTGAACATCGTCCGTGCGAATTGCGTGAAATCCGCTACGAACTCGTCTTTGTTTAGGAAGCCGAGGTAGCGTTCATGGAGTTCCTGGGGGAGGTCCCAGTGGAAGAGTGTTACGAACGGCGTGATCCCAGCCTCCAGCAGGTCATCCACGAATTTGACATAATGTTGAAGCCCCTTCTCGTTTATCGGGTCGTTGCGTCCACCCTTGGGGATCACACGGGACCAAGAGATGGAGAACCGGTAGGCTTTCGCGCCGAGGGATTTCAGGAGGGAAATGTCCTCTCCTGTGCGGTGGTAGGAGTCGCATGCTACGTCGCCGGTGGAGCCGTCGGCGATCTTGCCGGGGGTGCGGCAGAAGACGTCCCAGATTGAGGGGCTGCGGCCGTCGTCGTTGGCGCCGCCTTCGATCTGGTAACTGGGTTGCGAAGGGGGAGATTAGCTATTTTTTGGCTGGAGATATGTATGCTGGGAATTAACGGAGGTTTTCCTTTCTTTTCTTCACTTACCTCGCGGTTGCGAAACCCCACAGGAAATCCGGCGGGAGAACAGCTTTCCTTTCTTCGAGGGAACCCATGGTGTTTTTTTAATCTCTAGTCTTGCTTTTTCTTTTTCAACCCGACGAATTGATAACGTTACAGTCGAAGTCGTAGTAGGTAGACGAAAACTCACTGAATCCCGTCAACTTCCCACCACAACCCCAAAACAGCACGACAAATCCATTCACTTTATACCCTCACCTCCCTCATCCCAATCCCTATCTCCGAATCCCCAGCTCATCCAACCCGCCAACCCGCACATGGAACACCTCTCCCAAAGCCGCCCCTCATCGTATCGCGGGGTTACCATGTCGTGGGGTAAGTAAGCACCGGAAACGCGGGCCTGCAGCCGACGTCGGAGAGGTGGTCCGGGGGAACGAAATTCCCTATGCAGGGCAGGCACGGGACCACGCGGCGATAGTGGGATGCAGGTAGGCCTTATGTAAGGGTCTTGGAAGTTCTTGGGAGTCTCACCTGGGTTAGTTACATGAACCGTTCAAAGGAATTTGGTAGCCGGTGAAGCCGTGAGGGAAGGTGGGCTGTTATGTGAGTTGGTTTTGATACTGAACGGGGTGCTTGAGGAACTGGAGGGATAGTTAAGCGATGGGGCGGATTTGGGATAATACATGCTCTTCGGGAAGGTGTCATCAGATTGCTATGTACACACAGAACTAAAACAGCTGGAAAAATAAAATTCACAAGCCGTATCCATTTCTGTTTTTCTCCGCAGGGCTTGATTAAATTGTAGCAGAAAGAGACAAACCGCAAGACAAGGAAAGGTAACTCTGGGTTCCCACCTTACCGTAATTTATGGTTTCGATGAATGATAATGGCTTCCCCCCCTTCTTAAAATTCCACCCCGCCTTTCCGACTTTGTTTCCATTCTAGCAAAGGGAAAGGGAATAACCTCTTTCTAAACAGAAAAGAGAAAAAAAGGACTAAGATAGCAAGTGCCAAGGAGTAGACGTGCAGAAAGGTATTAACTAATCTGTCCTAATAAGTCTCGAGATAGATATGGACAAGAAAAGGAAGCCATCACATCGTCAAATACCTAAGGGACAGCCTGCCCTTATCCCCTGGCTTCAAGCCTCGGACTGCAATGGGCACCGTCTCGCTGGGCACAAGATCCACACAATTATCCTCGAACATTATCCCTGTGTCGTCTCCAGACACCTCGACTGCAACTCCCTTAACTGGGACCTCTGCTGAGATCTCAACAGTCTTCGCATCCGCTGAAAGCTTCAAAGCCAGATTCTTGGGTTTCTGCAATTGCACGTACTTTAATGGGTCACCCCAGTTAACATACCGGGCGACCTGCTTCCCGGATCCCTTGTCAACGATATACGCAGCAACAACGACACGTAAATGCGCGTCCTCATCTGACTCCTTCTTTTCCCCGTTTTTCAGGGGACGCTTAGGAACGGCAAAAGCCATAATTTCTGTGCTGCGAGTCGGCTCCAAGACGTACCCTTCGTGAGCAGTGGTCTTGTAGATTTCCTCACCTGTGACGACATCGAAGGCGTGTATGTGCACATCGACAGTACGAGGTTTGGCGGAGAGGTTGGAAGCCCACATTTCGATAGTGTGAGTAATTTTTATGCGCACGCGGGTGTATTTATCAGCAGGTACACGAGCAGTTTTTCGGTTGAGGCCGATGGTGATCGGAGCCAATTCGCGCTTGACGGTGTAGTAGGCATGTTTGGGGCGGAGATAGTAGTCACAGATTGCCCTGTTTTCATAATATGTAAGAAACACTGTATCTAGTAGGTGGTCCGGCAGCAGCATGACTTACCAGGATGTCACCGGCCAGCAGTCGTTAATCTGCCAGACTAAGGCACCAGCGCAGTATTCACGGCCAGGACCTTTCCATTGCCGCTTCCAGAGGCGATAAGCAGCGCTAATGCACTCGGCTTGCATGAGCTGAGTGCAGTAGATGAATTGCTCGAATGGCTCGAATTTGTATTGCATATTTTCTACGAGGTAGCTAGTTGACGGATATGTCGTCAGTATATTTGGGCCAAGGGCTGTGTCAGCTACAAAGATAATAGGGGGTTAACGTACAGAGCAATTCTCCTCTCATGGCCGTCAGCCTTATTGTGGAAATCTACTATTGACGATTGTGGATACCGTTCTGTCGATCTCTCCGGTAGATAGCTGTCGATTGTCCTTATATTCGGGAACGCTTCCATACCAAACTCAGAGATAAAGCGACCAACAAGCTTGTCAAAATTTTGATATTTCTCCTGAGTCCCATGCCAGACTACGAGTTTAAGTTAGCCTAAAATATCCATGGTACGCGCATCACTCTAAACATACCATTCCACTGATGAATATCCCCAATGGTATTATCCCTAGTATTCTTCCCACCCCAAGGCGACCCGTAATGGTAGTACGTTCCTGGAACAAGCTCTTTGCACACATCCGCCAAGAGCTTCTCATAGATATAGCGCGCTGGGAACGAGGTCTTTAGCCAGCTGTCTGGGTCTTTGTCGTTAGGATTGTAATCTAGGTTCTCGCTCTCTTGATACTGGTAATCCTCGTTGTTACCAGCAAAAATCACTATTGACGGGTGATGACGGAGTAGCTTCACATTCGCAGTCGCCTCACGCTTGACAGACTCCAAGAATTCGGGGTAAGCAGGATAGTTGCCGCAGCCAAACAGAAAGTCCTGCCAGACCACAAGACCCATCTCATCACAAGCATCATAGAAACATTGTTCCTCGAAGATACCCCCGCCCCAGACGCGAACCATGAGTTGATTGCCCTCGATCATTAGTTTAATCCAATTATGGTATTTCTCCTTGCTTATCCTAGGAATGAAGTTGTCCGCGGGGATCCAATTGCTTCCACCGCAGAAGATTGGGATATTATTGATTTGGAAGAAGAATGTCGTTCCGGGCTGGCCGTTCATCGGTCGTTGGATCAACTCTACTTTCCGCAGGCCAAATCGTTTACTCGTAGTGTCAACCTCTTCAGTTCCTGCGAGAAGCGTGGCAGTTAGCTTATATAGAGGTTGCTTTCCGTAGCCGGCTGGATACCATAGTTCCGGGTTCTGAGTGCGGAATGTCGCTGTGGCAAGGCCATTGGTTACTTCAACCATCTCGGTGCTGACAATCTTGTTGTTCAGCGAAATATCAAACTTGACATGAGCTGCGGAGCCTTCAATTTCGGCCTTTGCAACCATTTCGGCAGACTTCAACGATCGTTCCACCTCAGTAGTAAAGTAGAGATCTGCGATCCGAGATTCGTAGATTCCAAGAGTAATAGGACGCCATGGCCCGCAGGTCAGAAGTGTCGGGCCCCAGTCCCATCCCTATGCAGAATCACTGTCAGAATCCCGCTTCTCGCCAAAAGGTATAACATCCTCCCGCTCGAGAGGACGACCTACGTAGTGATATTGCGCCTTCCTGACTGCCAAACGACTGGGATCTCCATTCCAGCATCCCCAACGGTGGTCCGGATACTTCTCCGGAATCTTCTTCCCCACTAGAAAAGCACTGTCAAAAAATATCTCCATCACATTATCCCCCTCAGTCTTCAGCAGACCCGTAATCTCAACCCGCTCCGGCACAAACATATTGGTCGTCTTCAAGATCTCCTTTCCGTTCAGCGTGACTGTGGCATATGTATCCAGCCCATCAAACGCAATCACGGCTTTCTCCCCTTTCCTGACCGGGCGGGGTGCGGCGAACGTAGTACGATATGTCCACGATGTCTCGCCGACCCATTGCACGTCCCGCTCGTTCTTCGCGAAGAAAGGATCTGGGATGATATTGTGGGCCATGAGGTCCAGGTGCACGTTCGTAGGGAATTGGGACGCGGCAAGATATTTGGAATCATCATCTTGGGCCTGCTTGAAGGTCCAATGCTCGTTCAAAGGTGTAATGGCTCGTACTTTCGCCATTGTTTTTGTCGGTTTCGATGAAGAGGGTAAGCTGTTAGCTGTGCCCAGGAACCGCGAGAACGTCTGACGCAGGAAGCTCTCGACACGATTCCTTTTTCGCCGGATATCGGAATTAGGAGCCACAATTGCTGTTGTTATATGAGACACAATAATCTGCTAACTATCTATCTTTCCGTAGCTCTCAATTCCGTTCCTCTTTTAGCACAAAGAAACGACGGGATGACAGGTTGGATTAAAGCTCCGCCTTATAAGATGAAGGGCTTACCCATGAAATCCCCCCGGCCGGGACATTTCATGGCGGATTAAATGGTTAGCTTTTCGGGCAGTTTGTTGTGCGAAGTAGGTGAGACATCATCATGGGCAGGGCTCCACCCATGGTGCATGTTGCGGCGAATGCGAGAAGCACGCGCGGGGCTCTATTTTGTTTTCGATGCGGATGCGGGGTCTCCGTGTGTCTCTTTTTGTCGCGGGCGAACCAAGAAAGGCATTAGAAGCTCCGGTGGGCGATAGTAGCTCGAGCTGGAATTCCTGGTTCAGCCATTGGGTGGTTACGCGTATGTACTTTGGCGCAGATCCCTCGTTAAAGGGAAGTTTTGCTGTTCGTGTGGTTATCCAGTTGCGAAAAAAAGAGTAGGGCTAACTTAACTAACGTACGCCCAACGTGCAAGAGCCTTTCGTGTTCGTGGGGTTTCGATGAGATTGGGTGGGCGTCCACCCCGCGCCTAATTCTCCGGTTACACCGGCCCTGCTTCCGAACTCTTCTCAATACACAGCGGAGGTGTTACGCCGAAGGATGCGTGGGGCAGTAAGAGCAGTCCTAGTGCAATTCTTAGCTTGCTTCCCTTCACTGACTGGCGGGGAGAGTAATTGTCAGCAATTACTCGCAAGTGCGCCTACGGCCTACGGGCATCCGGCACGGATTATTTGGGCCATGTGTCGTTACATATTAATCAATTACGGGAATTTGCCTATTGGGTAAGCCCCACACTGGCGATAGTTACATCCGTGTCGTGCTTGGTGAACAGATCCGCGACGGATAGTCAGATAGGAAATAGCTGCGGTGAATGGAAGAACAGCTCTACAAGAGATGGGTAATATAGTATGCAAGCAATCGGGACGGTGCGTGAAATGCTAGGGTGACCCCCGTCGCGGAGAATAAAACAAATGAAAGGACAAACGCCATGAAGATGCCAAAAATGAAGTCAAATCTAGACTGATGAGCTAGATAAGACAGTCCCGTGTCAACGCCGGAAAAAACACCCCTGTGAACTTCCTAGCCGACTAGTCGTCCTATTCGATATGATTGACCGTGAATATTCCGGCCCCAACAGCCACATCGACGCATATAGCACATGATTTGATCGAAAGCGGCGCGGGAGGAGCAGAGACCACTGTCGGAAACCGTACCGGCCTCGGCATCACTACCAACATCTACTTCAGCAGCACCCACCCCTTCGTCTCCGCCCAGTATCCAGTCGAAAGACGTCTTCCCACTCCCTCATGCCTCCCATCCATCCATTCATGCTCGTCCTCGCTCTACCTTTCCGTCTCCGTTGACCACCTCCTCCGGAAGCGCCGTCGATAGTCATGCCACTCTTGATGCTGGCGCCGTCACTAGCTCCCGTTCCCCAAGCACCACTATCGCCGTATTGTATCCCGCTTTGAGGATCATCCGGATCCACTTCACCCAATTCAATCTTTGTCAGTATCATCCGAGCCAGCCGATTGAATATCTCATCTACGTTTTCTCCGGAGAATGCGGAGGCTTCTACGCAGACAGGGACGTTCATGGTAGATGCCCATCGTGATACCTCCTCAGGCAAGACCTCTCTTCCCTCCGGCGCTACTGTCGCTGCACTCCTGGTTCCCAGCCCTACGGCGGATGAGGATGCAACCGAGCCTCCCGCATTGAACTGAAACGAAGATGCCTTGCTATTGACACTAGATGACGTTGGCGGGGGTATTGGGGCGTCTAGTAGCGAGCCGTTCGGTTGAATAGCGCTACCCGATGCTAAATCCGATTTGTTTCCCACCAGAAGTAGTGTTAAATTCGGTGACGCCAATGCACGAGCGTCATTAAGAAAGGTCGGAAGTGCCGCAAACGAGGCGTGTGACGCAATGTCATAAACCAGCAACGCACCGGCTGCCCCACGATAGTATGACCGTGAGACCGAGCGGAATCTTTCTGTGCCCGCAGTATCCCAGAGCTGAACAAAAGCCCGTATTAGCGTCTGTACCCCAGGGAATGCGGCTTAAGAGTGTTCCCACTTGTAATTTCACTCTTTTCCTCTGGTGTCCCGTTCCGACCTTGATAATCTTTGAGGCAAATTCGACACCGATAGTCTGGGATGACAGCACTCTCCCTGTTTTTCCGTGCGTAAGCCTGCGGCACAGAGCCATGAGACGAGATGAGACTCCATACACTCATCCTTGACAAAACGATGCAGTAAGCAGGACCTGTAATCCACCAAAGCCATCAGCATCGAAAGAGCGCGTGCTCTATCACTCTAGATTAAAAACCTACTTCCCCGATCCGCTCGGTCCGAGTAATATGATCTTCGCCAGATAGTCGTACATACTACCGAGTTCCTGCACGAAGAGTACATGATTAGCCAGTTGTTCTAGTAATGAGAGTGATGCATATCGCAACGAAGAGACGGTGAGCGCAAACCTGATCCCGTTCCGGCACCGACGAATTTGTCGATGACTGCGAAGGCGCCCGTTGTCGGACCATCGTGAAGACCTTTGCCTTCCCGAGCACTACAGGAAGTAATAGAAGCAGCTAAAGTTTAGTCTTCACTAGCTATATTAGGGTTCGGTTACACGAGTTCTGTTCTTGAATCGTTAAGACAGCGAAACGCGCAATGATATCAAAGTTCGGCCACACAGAACACCGAAGAAATCACGAGAAACTTTTGGAAATAATTTATGGATCAAACAGAGCAATTTGAAAGTAAATACCAATCAATATACTTTTTCAAATTGTACATTATAGGTAATTTCACTTCAAACGTTTGGTTCTGGTCATGTGATACGCGTACTTTCGGTGTGAAAGACTCATACTCAAAGACAGAAGGTAGTAGCAATCCGACACGACCAGATCTCCTAGATCGTCCTTTGGAACCTTGACTACATCCCGAGAGAAAGGTACTCCGAGGAGATTCGTGCGATCAGTGCTAGTCACAGGACGCATACAGTCACCGGTCGTCAACATTTTGGCGGCAACCATCCCAAGGGAAAAGGCTGCTCCTAAATATGTTCGACTTTACGGGATATAAACTCATTCTTGGTGACTTCATTGTCAAGAAACATGGACATGCGCTGCATCCGAGAGGTCCTTTTTCAACAGGGTGTCTTAGTCAATGTAGGATCCTGATCTCCCAACTAGACAAATAACTGCAATGCTGACTGGAGTAACCAAACTCATTACGGAGAGAGATTGCCCGCTCCGATCCACACACGGTTCTACAAGCGTTTCCCCTTCAGGAGCTTTGGTCAAAAATGAATAGTTAGGTCGCCTTCGGCTCGGCAGGACAGACCAAAACCAGGGCGCTGTTTGTCAGCTTGTCTTCAAAGCGGCGAGACTAAATAGAGTCCGATGCGGCATAGGGTTTCGTGTGATTAAATGCGGAGAGCAGGGGTTTAGGCATCGGGGGTTTAGGAATCTCTCGTTTGTTGCCGAGGGAAGGATTAGTGATATGGTCGATCTGAACACTGTATGGGGCTGGGCACTTGCACCCACATTTGCAGGGATACGGAGCATACAATCACGGAAAGTTGCCAAGGGTATTCCGAGGCGAACCCACAATCTTGGTGCACGGCCGACAACTAGCGACTCGCCGACGGGATTGCATGCGTTTACGGGATTGGGCAATATCACATCACATTACGGTGGAAGCTTGTGACACAGAGCGCTCTTAGCTGGTTGTATTTGTCATGACTTCTAAGAGCGGCGAGTCGAGCTTTTCTTTGCCCGCCATTCTCGACGCCCTATGCTCCCGTAAGACGAATAGTGGGATGTTCTGTGTTTGATAAAAAGAGTTCGAGCTGTTCGTCACTGTTCTTCGACGAGACAGATCTTTTCATCACATTCTGTAGCCTGACCAGAGGGAGGTATTCCAAAGGCGCACGGCGAGATACGGAAAGTGAGATACGCTTTAGTGAGAGGGGTTGGCGAGACCTTCAGCAAGGACGAAACCAGCCAGGTCCCGCTCCATTCTATCGGTTCGCCGTGGACTGCAGCATCTGGCATAGTGTGTTGAAGCCTTTCTGACGGATTCCGAAATATATTTCATTCTATTAGTAAGCCACATTCAGACAGTCGGGACTAGTTATCATTTAACTTCGAGAGGGGTTTCGAGAGAGAAAGGGCACTGTCAGTTCCTCTTCAACTCGCCACATGCACGCCTATTAAGAAATCTACCGCGACTAACTCGCGCAATTTCCGAATAGATCTGTCGCGCGCAATCATAAAAAGAGGAAATCCCACCCTTGACTGTATCGTGAAAATCCACCAGGAAATACGCTCTCCAATTAACCAGGTTTCACAGAACCCTGTGATTCGTCGTGCCGTGGTTTAGGTTTTCTGGCTGTTCGGCCTCGGATTACTCAACAAACCGCGGGATCGAAAATTGGCCAGCCATATTACTATACCACTCTACCAACGTGCTGGGTTTCGCGGCGAACGAAACAGAAGCAGCCAAACGGCCATGTCAACGGTTGGGTCTGTGTGTTCCGCATTAACAACATACGGGGCATATATCAATAGTGGCGCCACCCCGGATAGTAATCACCAGCGGGCGTCACAAGCGCAACTGCAGCTACATCAACAACAGCAGCAGCAGCAATTGCCGCATCAGTATGAGTTAGATTACTCCTCACCGTATCTAAATAACTTACTTGAGCCACCCTTGAACCCACATGACGGGGTCCTGCCGGCCACGTCAAGATCATACATCCAACAGACTTTCCTAGACGGGACTAACATATCAATGGATCTAAGTATCCTCGGGACGGAGACTCACGATGACAGCAGAGTTATCGAAGAGATTCGAAGGTCTGGGCAGCAGGGGACGCAAGGAGGAAATACTACAATTCTGATGGGGGGACTGATCGCTAGGCAGGATCCCGTTGTGGATATGGATTCGGGGGTTGGGTCGTCAATTCCCTCCGACCAACACACCCGGAAGAAGTCACGCACACACAGTAGGGGTAGTGACGAAGACTCTGGCAATAAGAAAACTAGAGGGCGACCCCGACTTGATACGAGGGATGAGACTGCTGCAGATGTAGGTCCTCCCAATTTACCCTTGGGATTACTAATCCGCCGTGCGATGTTGCTTTCCTGCACGGTGTGGCTAATGAATGCACAGCGTCGACGAACCCAAATTAGGCTAGCACAGAGAGCTTACAGGTTGCGCAAAGAAACTACGATATCTTCTCTTAAGAAGAGGGTGTCGGAACTAGAGTCTGCCATTGATGATATGAACAAATCTTTTCTCAAGTTCAACGACAGCGCCATGTCGAGCGGAGTCATGCAATTAAGACCAGCACTCGCAAGAGACCTCAAAGACACCACCGAGCAGTTCCTCTCACTGGCCCGAATTGCCAATTCGGATGCAGAGAATGACGGCGACGATCTGATAGAGGACAGTGCGGAGGAGATTGAAAGGCAGAAGCCGTCATCTTCGAAGCGACAGCCCGCCAAGCGATTGAAACAATCGGCTCCGGTGCCTGAGAAACAGCAGCCTGATCCTTGGGGTTACCACGTAGAGTATGAGGAGCCTCCCAATAAGAATGGGAAACGTCCGAGTGCTTCGTCTCCCAGTCCTGATTCTCAACATAATCCGTCGCGGGGCGCATCCCACAGTCCCATGTCGAATACCCCTGATAGTAGAGAGGCCGGGCCTGTGCAGGCTCTGCGGCAATACCGCGCCGAAGTGCCCTCCACGGATATGTACCCGCAGGCGTTTTTACCACACCAGGTCGAACCGCAAATCCCTTGGACTTTTAGCTTCCAGGAGACGACCTTTGCGCGACGGCTCCAGCGCGCTGCTATCGAACGAGGTTATCATCTTCTACTCTCACCCAATTCGCCTCCACTTGAAGTTGCGCGGGTCTTTCGGTTCGCGTTTTGCTTCAGTAACAGAGATCAAACCTTACGCAGACTGAAGGAAATCCTTAAAAAGGGCACCAATGAAAGCCTGGAGTTCTGGCAATCTCCTGTTGTCCATCTTGGCGGTGCTGGACTGCACTACCCACGCCCAGATGCCCACGGAGATCGTAAAAAAATGACAGACGTCACTCAGCCAGTCCGCTCCGTTGGTCCTCTCATGCTCAAAAACATCGATAGTGAGTACGTCAATGGTGCCAAAGAGAAAGGCCTCTCTCCCGAAATGATGATTAACTACGCGGGCTTCGAAGGGGAATGGTTTGACCCTAATGACGTCGAATGCTACCTCCGCGAACGCGGCGTAATCTTCGACTCTGGGTCATCCTTCGCCAAAGTCGACATGGATGCCTCTGACTACTTTGACGGCCCCGTCCCTTCCTCTCCAGGTTTCGGAAGCAGCAGCGACAGCACCCTGGGGTACTGCAGCCCGCCGGAACCTTATAACAGCGGACAAGGGTTTACGAACCTCACAGATCAAGATATCTACATTGCCGACAACAACCCGTTTAGCATCCAGGACATCTCCAGCCGCGTCCAAGATGACCTCAGTGACAGCTACTTTAACCCCAACGTCGAAAAACCCCTCCGTAACGACAGCTCAACAGTCACATATCCCTCCGCGAAACAGACGTTGCCGAACCCGCACATCCCTGGGCCATTTGGGACGGAGGTGACAAGTATAACGCATATCCTAAATAGAGCCGCAGATTCAATTGTGGCAGCTGTTCCGATAGGGTTGGAGAGGGCGGGAAGGAATGGGAAGAGGATGTCAAGTTTGGATGTTACGGTACTAGTTGAGGGTATATCTTCAACATCTCTGTTACTTGCTTCTTTCAAGTATTGTGGTTGCGGAAAGGGACGGTGGCTAACCTGGTGATTGCAGAACTTGTTAGGGGAGGCGTCTGCCTTGGCCGCTCACCTGGATTCCGAAGAGCGGACGTGGACACAGCTGTTAGGGTCGCCATGTCTTCTTTCTAGGTCTCTAGCTCTCTCCGGTCAAGGATAAAGAGAAAATCTTTTGCATTTGGAGAACCTCCTCTCAAAGCCTTTACCCGATCCAACCACACTCGCACCTACAATTTGCCTTCTCTGTATCTCGTACTCAGCAATATTACATTTCGGCGTGGCGCAAAAGGGTGTATTTCCTGCACCTGTCTCCCTTTGGTACTCAATCGCATTTATTCGGAAGCTATCTAAACTATTTACTTCGGAGTCCCATTTCACCGGAGTTCATTTTTCATCACTTGGGACGAGCCATTTTCGGATATCAAAAACTAAACTAAAGCTAAAGTAAACGTGTCAACGATCTCCTGGGAGGGCCCGCGGCGACTGGTACTTGCGTTACTCGATCTATGGCGCTTTAGGAGGGTTAGTGTACCTTGATCATACCTTGGGGCAGGCTGAGCCCTAGGTGTACTTTGTTCTTCTTTGCGCTCTTTGTATTTCTTTGGGGAGATAGTCTGATGGAACATTAATCATGACAGCCGGCGCAGGAGAATTTGTACCCGTTATTTAGAGGCTATATACGAGAGCTACAATGCCATTTTCAAATCAAAAATGACAACCTGAAACTATAAATACGTGCCAGTCACCAAAACCAAGCAACCGCAAACAATGCCCACCAGAAAAGATAAAAGATAAAAGAATTATAACTTCGCAGCTGGCAGCCCATTCGAAACGAACCCCTGCCCCGCCCTCAACATTTCCACGGCCTCACTAACCATCTCCTCCACAATCACCTTCGCAGGTTTAACCTCCCCAATAACAGCTGCAACCTGCCCCATCAAAAAAGGGACATCTATATCCTCCCTCCCATCATCCAAATCCTTCATCAACGGCACAACACCCTGCTCCGTCAGAGCCTTAATCTTCTCCGGCTCCGCCTCCCACTTCGCGATATACTCATTCCGTCTAACCCGCAACGGCCGACCGGAGATAACAAGCGTCCTCACCGTATCCTCAAACCCCGCCGTGACCACAGCATCCTTATGCATCCTACTCGCACCACTCTCCTCCGCAGCCACGAAGCGCGTGCCCACCCACACCCCAACCGCACCCCACATCAACGCCGCCGCCAACGAGCGGCCATTATACACACCCCCCGCCGCGACCACCATCGCGGGCTCGCCAGTCAGCGGGGAGGTGTAAGTCCTCGCCACATCCACCACAGCCGGAACCAGGATATTCGACGGGATGTCGCCGGTATGACCACCGCCTTCCCCGCCTTGCGCACACACGATATCACACCCGGCCTTAAGCGCTTTGTGCGCGTGTTTTGGGTGGCCGACCATATTCATCACTAGTATCCCGGCGTTATGCAACCGCTCAATAACGCGCGGAGGCGGGACGCCTACCGCAGAAACGAATAACCGCGCTCCTTCCTCGATGGTAACATCAATCAACTGATCAAGCTGTCCGTGCGTGTAATCGTGGTTTGTCTTTCTTGCTCCGTCGCCGACCTTGGGGAGAGCGAGGTCGACGCCGAAGGGGAGGGAGGGTGAGCTGAGATGTGCTTTTAGCTCGTGGATTATGTCGCGGAGTTGTTGGGGGTTGTAGCCTAGTCCGCCTATAACGCCTAGGCCGCCAGCGTTGGAGACGGCTGCTGCGAGGGGGCCGTTGGAGGCGCGTGCCATGCCGGCGAGGAGGATTGGGTGTTGGATCTTTAGGAGGGTGGTGAGGGGGGTTGTTATTGTGGGAGGCATGATAGGCGTGTTGTGCGGTAGTGAGGGTTTGGTTGAGAGCTGAGAGGTCGGAGAGAAAGAAGTTAGCTGGGTAGGTGACTGTATTGATGGGATGGACGGAGAGGAGGGGGAGGATGGAGACGAGGTCATGTAGGTTGGCCGATTGCACTATACTGTGGTAAAGGTATTATATATCCCCAGCTTCGGTGGTTCGTCTAAACGTTTTGCGGGGACCGAGGCACAGCGGTTCGACTCGGCTAGGGATGCCCGAGCGAGCCATGTGCGCAGCGAGTGTGGGATGAATATCCGGGGTATGCATCATGGAGTGGCGGGGATATTGCGAGTTTTCTTTTCGTGACTGCCTTTTATGGGGAGGGTATGGGACCGAGGGACTCTGTATATATAGGCGTCATAGAGAGGATCTACGCTTTTAGTTCAGGGGTACATACTTTCTGTGTGGCTATAAGATGACTCTTATCGTCTTATAGAATATTTCTGTCCTAATTGTCAGAGGGCTCTGGATTCAGGGTTTTTGGGCTTGTAGGAGGGCCTTATGGCCACACGCCAACTCCAGCGCACAACCGCAGAGGAATCCTACGCACACACACCCAAATAATCTAATCCAATAGCCCTTGTGCCATTCCCATGTTTGTAGTGTCTTTGCGGCTGCTGCTCAGAATGTCCATGACACACTACCATTTCCAATACCCAGTCGCCATTCTCTCCAGTTTTTACAAAAAATTATCAAATCGCTGGTGGATTTCCTAATACACTTGCGAAACTTAATAGTCTTAATAGTAGGACTGTTGATAGTACTAAATGATCCTATTATGCTAATACAGACAAGGTAATTTCCTACAGTGCTTCTCGACACATATGGCTAGCCGTCCAATGGCAATATTGTTGTCAAGTAAAAGCGTTTTAAACGACTCATAGGAGTTGTTGTGGATTTGGGCCAATAGACTTAGCTAGGTTGTTCAATTGCTTATCAATTAATGGAGCTGTGCCATGCGGTTGCGGGTTCCTTGTTCTCGTCTTCTGTTTGTAAATATTCAGGTTCATTTGGGCCCCGAGGCTGCAAAATCCAGGGCTCCCTTTTACATTTAATCCATTACCTTATTGCCTTACTGCGATCTCATATTTCTTAACGTACTCCGACGGCCGTTTTCGCACCTGGAGTTGAGGGATCACCCGCGCTCACCCAAAACTCACCCCGTGAGCTTAGGGCAACGATGCTTACCCGCTAGAACAGGAAAGGAAATCTTGCAAACGTAGGCGGATAAACCGTAGGTAGGTAGTATGCACGCTTCTCGCATACCTCCTAGGTATATGCTTTGAATAGTAGTCAAAGGGCCCAGAAATGCACCTCAAAACCCGTAACATATCCACACCCACCAAAAACAGATAAACGTCTACAAAAACCGGTATAAATTTACACCTAGCTCTACCCCATCATTATCAGATCCTAGACGGCAGATAAAATCCCCACAGCCGCGACCATGAGACCCGCTAGAGCAAGACTCGGGAACAAACCACTACTCGCGGCACTCTTAGACCCCAGGCCGAAGGGGAGGCCCTGGTACCCGAACGTGAGGTTCTGTGGGATGGATTTGTTGTAGCATTGCCCGTTCGCGATGTCTAGACCCTTCAAATCATCCTGTCCCCCCAAACCCATTAACACCCTCTAGAACACCCACGTAAAAAAAATGAAAAAAGAGGACAAGAAAAAGGAAAGCAGAATGGTGCAAGAGCAACGGGGAAGCAACTCACCGGCACCTTAAAAAACATATACGTCTGCTGACTCAAATTCTTAAACCCGGAAGTGTCATAGGGGAAGCGGTCCCCTGGGTCGGTGGCGGAGGTGTTGCGGAGGAAGATACACTGGACTTGTTCTGGGAATTTTGTGGCGAGTCCGGGGTAGTCCCTCATCACGTCACTGTTGGATGTGTCTGCGACGAGGACGAACTTCCGTTTTGGGTAGGTCATGAAGATCTTCTCCAACAGGAATTCTCGGATTGATAAGGTGGCAGAGACGTCGGAGAAGTTTAGGGGACGGGTGTCGAACGAGCCACCGGGGTATGTGTTATATATAAATTGCATGTAGTTCCTGGTGACTTGTTCCGGCGTCGTAGTCAAATAATGGAAATGCGGATTTACTATCTCCCGACTCCAATTCGCGTAAATTTCTGGCATATTCATCCACGGCACATACGGCCTCGCGAAGGAATTCAGCAGCCCTTCTTCGGGTTCGTAGATCTTGGTTATGCGGAGGATGTCGTCGATGTCTGAGATGAATGTCAGTCCTTCTTCGGAGACGAGGTACGAGGTCGCGTTGCCTAGGCTTGCGCCTTGGGCGTACACATTTAGTCGCTGGACGGCAGTTGAACCGTTGCCAGGGGTTAGACCAGTGCCGTTGATGGGGAGGAAGGCGTCGAAGTCGCCTTGGTCGGTTGTTGGGTACGGGAGCGTGATGTTTTGGTAGCCCCCGGCAGGAGTGACGGCGCCGCCGCCCCCGGATTCGCCGGAGGAGCCGGCGGAGGGAGCGGGTTGGAGGTTCATAGTTACGGTTTCGTTAGCTTGTTGGATGACAAAGATCTCGGCGGTGAGATTGCGGGCTTGGTCTTGTTGGTCTGGCGGGAGGGAGGCGATGTCTGTGTCAATTAGGAAGATGTTGGCGAGGGAGTTGAGTTTGGAGACGGAGACATTAGGTTGTTTGTAGACGTTGCCGTGGAAGCGCAGATTCCAGCCATTGGAGGTCCAATTGGCGTAGCCTCTAAGACATTCATTAGTCCTCTCTTCATCCGAGTTGAAAGTCACCATGGAGAACGAGAGGAGCTTACGGAATGTTCAACACCTGCGTCGGTAGCGCTTGAATCTGCGTGTCATTCAAGCCCAGCTCCTTCTCAACCGCCGCTCCCGTCGGGAGATCCTGGAAGAAATTGGCAACTCCCGACGCAACGTACGACGGGATATTTGACCCTAATGAACCCAGAACGGACTTGATATCACCGATGAGATCGCGTTTGAGGGTCCGTGTTGGCTCGTAGTAGGTTGGTGATGGCGTTACGGCCGGAATTGGCACTGCCACTGTAACTGCCACTGGCAGTGGAGCTGGTGAAGCTGAGATGAGAGGCAGCAGAGCCAGAACGATGGCGAGTTTTGGTGATGCCATGTTGGATTGAGTAGATCGTTCGTCCCTTTGAAGATTGGGGTCTGTGCGTCCGCCCACTCTCGTGTTTCTGTATCGTAGACTTGAGTAAACGTCATCCGCCTTCCTCCGTCGTGATACGTTTGAAAGAAAGCGAAGAAAGAATCTCACGAAGCCAAGTCAACGCCCAAAACCCACTCACACCGGAATTCTAGAATCCCGAACAACACAACTCAATAGCTAAGAAAAATAAAAGCAACACGGAGCAGCTGAGCCCGATTTAAAGACGCAGGAGAAGAAATTAGCCTCTGGTGGCTTAGTGTCCTGCTCGCGAAACTAACCAGATCTTGTCCAAGCATTTTTAAGGTTGGAAAATAGATTGGGAGATGCGAGGTGATGTCAGACATACAGGAACCGACATGCGAATTCGCCAATCAATTGTAGGCAGTGTCAACACTACTGTTTCGGAACAGGTTCTTGGTTTTGGACGAATAGCATGACATACGGCAAAATATCATCTCAAAGGTAGTGCGATAGGGTACGTGACGTGCCTTTGTGGCAAGATGTTTGTGTGTAGCTGACCCCGGATCGCCGGAGGCTTGAGCCCTGATTATGCACCACCACCAGAACAAACAGAGCCACAAGAAATTTCTAAAAATTCTAGAAAAGCACGGGATATCCAGCAGCAACCAGAATCAGGAGGAAAATAAAATAAAACAACGGGAGCCCAAAACTCGGCCAAGTCGGGGCCACGAGCACGAAGAAAGCCATTAAACCCATACCAAACATTTATCGGGGAGCGAGCCGAAGAGGGAAAAAAAAAACCCTATCCCAATTTCTATACGTTCCCGCGCGGGTATGTGTGTATACGTGGATGGATGGATAAAGTGTGCTTGAAGGAGCTTTAGTGCTATTGAGACATCTGCTCGTGTATATAGAGTAGGCATGCGTATACATCGCGCATCCGTGGCAGACAGTCATCCCAAAGGCTTAAAATGCGGACGTGCTACCGACGGCCGTTTGTATGTTATACGGAGTAGTCTTCCTTCTACACCACTAGATTTAAGATGATAAGCTCGTAGGGAGAAAGGGACATCCAAGAAGTTATTTACGAGAGATATACCGATTTTGTGTTTCGCTATCCATGCTATCAACGGTCTCTGTTACTTTAATCCTCAAAGCCGGTCCACTCCCCTTCACCCTCCTCCGCAGCATCCATATCACCGTTCTGGACTCTCTGCGCCCGAACCCTGCCCTTATTCCCGCCCTTTTTCATGCTACGCCGATTATGCTCTACCCTCCTATCAAACCCGCTCTTTGTACTGATTCTCCCTCTCTTATTCCCGTCTCTTCGCTCCTCTACGCCGCGCTTCTTCAAGCGTTTCCGAGCCTCTTTGCTGGGAGTGGGTAGGCTGTCTAATAACCATTTCCCAACCCATTTCGTTCCACTTCCTTCCGCGGGTGAACCCCAGACCTTCTCTGCTCGGGCAATGATATTCGCGATGTTTTTAACATAATCAATGTCTTCTTTCGTCCAGAAAGTGACAGCTACGCCGCCTTCGCGACCGGCCCTCCCTGTCCGGCCGACGCGGTGAATATACCCCGCTCCACTTCCCGGGATATCATAATTCACTACCCCGTTCACGCCACGAAAGTCAATCCCTCGTGCTAAGAGGTCCGTGGTGATCAGGACCCATACCTCCCCTGCCCTAAACCTTGCCATAATCCCCTCCCGAGCCCGTGTTGATAGGGAGGAGTGCAGGACCGCTATCCTAGCCTCTCCGCCGCCGGCAGAAGGCGGGATGTCGTACAGGAGCTCGGCGTGCAGGGCTGTTGCACGGGAGATCGTTTGGGTAAAGACCAAGAACGGTGGACGGAGTCCTCCGTCAATACTAGAGGAAGCTGGGTGGAGGAGTTGCCGCAAGGCAAGGAGTTTCCCAGTCTCAGTGGCACAGTAGACGAGCCGGTGGGAGATGTTGGGGAGGGCAGAGTCTTTGAGCCCGACTATCAAGCGGAGGATTGTTTGCGGGTGTTTTTGAGACAGACGGGTGGTGAGCGTAGATAGGGCTAGGGATTCGATTGAGGAGCCCATAGTTGCGGACCAGAACGTTGTGCGGAGGTTGGGATTTGTGCAGAGGGACCAGATGGAGAGGGTTTGTTCGCGAAAGAGAGGATCGAGGAGGACGTCCGCTTCATCGAGAACGAGGTATTGGACGGAGTGTAGAGCGGATGGTGGAGGTTCACTATTGTTGGAGGACATTGCATGTAGGAGCATTAGAGGAGTTGATATGACCAAGCCCGCCTTGACGAGCTGTCCTCGAAGAGGTTTCCGGGGTTTTCCTTCCGTTTCTTCGTTCGATTCATTATCGGAAAAGGTGTGACTCTCGCTGTCATCGTCGTCAGTGCCATGGCCGTTTTCCTGCCCTGGGTCCTGGTCGCCCCCGTCCGGCGCTTGATTTACAAGCTTCATGCCCTTATGCATCCCCGCAACATTGATTCCCGTCCCAGCGACAAGTTTCCTAGCTTCATTCAGAATCTGATTTGCCAACTCTTTCGTAGGAGCAATAACCAGAGCCTGAACCAGCCTTTCCTTATTACCCTCGCCAACCTTAACATGCTGCTGCCTTTCTCCTATTAAACCGTCTAATACTGGTATCAAGTATGACAGTGTCTTCCCGCTACCGGTTGGCGCAACGGTCAACAGGTGCATGACTTTGCTCTTGGTCTTCTTCACTCCATTTGGTAGTGTTAATCTGAGTCCATTCTTTGGTTCGAGTAGCAGAGGTAGAGCTCCAAGTTGGACTTCTGTCGGGATTCTGTAGCCTTGCTTCTTGATGTTCTCGGCTAGCCTTCGTGCGATCTTGTACCTCGAGCGAAGCTGGTTGAACGACGTTAAAGGTTGTGGAAAGAGTTGAACCGGCGTCTTTTTGTGGCTGCTGAGAGTTTCTTGTGTGCGAGCCTTTTTCTTTGACTTTGGACTCCGTTCTGGCGCGTCCCCTCGACCTTTCAAAGGCGAAAGAAGTGTAACCTTAAGTTTATGCGACTTGAGGATCCGCCGACACTCCTCCTCATCCAGTACCTCATCTTCCCCCTCCACTTCATCCTCTTCTCCAGCATCTCCCACAATACCGCTATCTTCACGTTTTTGACTCTGTGTAGAAGCGTCTTTCAGTGGATCCGTACCCTTCTGTGCCTCGGAACTCTTATCCCCGAAGAAATCTATCTCTCCCGGAATTGTAGTTGATTCGTCCGCCGTAGACTCATCCCTCTTCCGTTTCTTGCTCTTCTGTGCAATTCCATTGGAATTTCTAGTTTCGTGGCCAAAGAGCTGTGGGTTTGATGGAGCTCCGCTCGACGGAAGAGAGGCTGTTGAAGAGTTTTTGAAGGCGGCAGTCGAGTTCTTGAGATTGGTTGAGCGGGAGAGGAGCTTAAATATATCCATAGCGGAACACCTAACTGGTACGACTGATTGCTTAGGTTAGGGATTCTACGACGTCGAAGTCGTCATGCTTGCTTGTGGGATGCCGGCCTGTATTCCCACACGTTTACTGAAGTGCTTATCCCGCTAAATATCTTTTTAGTGCGGGAGATTTGGTCACGTGCATCGCAAATTGATAGAGCCATTTTTTAACCGTAGAGTACAAGGTTACAGACTAAAGAAAAAACTCAAAGGCCTATGTGCAAGGGGTACTGTAGACGTCTCCACAATATCGGGTGTTACTTTTTGTCGGCCCGGCTTGTCATAAGAAAGGCCGAAATGTCTCCTTCGAAGCCACCTTCTTCGTCTCGGTCCTCTATCTGCACCCAAGCACACACACACACACACACAAAAGAAGAGGTTTTAGTGGTGCCCAGGCTTCGGTCCCCGGAATCCAACGATCTTTCTTCGTCCTATCATCTCGCCAACGGTAAAAAACCCGAGGACTTCAGCGGCGACGACTGCGCCATTAGCGAGCTGCTGAGCGTTCATATTTCTGACACGGCTGAGCACACTGGCTGGTTGGACTGACCCTGCGGTCGCCAAGGCAGAGGCAAAAAGGCTACCGGGATGTCTGACGGCTCGGACAATAGGCTGAAAGTATTGTTGGAAAGTTGCAATAGAGCTGATATGATATAGTCAGTATATATACTCATACAAATACCCCGATCTTATATGGAATAGACATAGGTTGTGGGAAGCTTACGGAGGGGTCATTCCTCGTCCTTGGAAGACGATTTTGGCGAGCTCTAGCCCGACACGAGCATAATAGATGGTTGGCGGGATCATAGCTAGAATGGAGATATTTCGTTTAGCCCTAGACGCTCCAAAGGTTGCATGGGCTAGTGAGAGAAGGATATATGGCGGTAGCTTTATCTGATAGGGTATAGCCCATCCTAATGGTGGCAGCTAAAAGCTCCCGTCACCTCGGGGACGAGGACGGCGGAGTATACGTTCAATCGAAGGTAGAGTTGCCCGTCTAGAAGAACACGTAGCTTAAGGGGATTGCTGGCTTACACTCAACGAAAGCTATCGATCTCCCAGTTCGCCCGCCGACTTTTCCAAGGGCATTCCCGAGGCCCTTCGCGGCGCTGCTGATTGCCGGTCCTGCCGATGAGGTGACTTTTGATAAGCCCTCTGATGCCTTTGATGTAACCGTAGATGCCGCTTCCTTAGCTTTAGTCGCTGTCTGAGATGCTTGTGATGTTGTCGAGTTGTTCCGAGCGATTGGCCGGCGCAGCATGAGCTGAGAGCGCCTCAGGACGGCTCGAGAGGCTGAGAATGACATCACCAACGACTAAACGAAGGACAGAAGGGAGACAGAAGGAGAATTGGAGATGTCAGAAGTGGTTTGGAGGGCCAATTGGTCGATGAAGAGAGGTTGGAGATGGAAAATGTCGGGATGATGTGAAATGTCTTGGCAGTGAAAGAATTCGCTTCGGTTGTTCGGTTCTCAAACTCCGTCTCTTTCGTCTGAACCGCCCGGCGAGCTCCCACAAATACAATTTAATCAATATTCATAATTTCTGCGCATTGGAACGTACAAACCTCACCACTGCTCCATTCTTGTGCTAATCAATTTACCGGACTCTTTTTTCCTGCTCTACCTTGTTCCGCTTAGCCTGGTGATAAGAAGAAATCTGTCCGCTTAAGATTGGGGTACTTCGAAATTGAGCTCGAGACTGGGAGAGGACACAAGATCCTTGGCCGGTTAGTGCTACAAGGATTCTGACAGCGATAATTCGGGGTCTATTGTCTGGAGGCCCTAGGCACGTGAAGCTTCAACAATGTGCAACGAACTCTCTTTCATTGAGCTTCGGTGGCGACTGAGGAATATTTCCGCATCTTATACGCTACCCGCAGTGTGGCATGCGCTGGGCCCCCGCAATGCCGCTCACACTTGTCACAGAAAACCCACCCTCTAACTCGAGGAGCGGATATATGTCTAAGGTGCTACGGAGCACCCTAATACGGATCTCGTTCACCGTTGGCGGAATCGTGACGGGGAGGCGCCTGTTGTGCGGGCGAATCGGAGGGCTAAAAAACCTGCGATGGCGTTTTTTAGCCTGAACCTTAGTATGCCAGTGACTACCTGCCACCCCGCCGCCCTCTGGTAGGCTTTGTGCCTAATGCAAGTGCAATAACATGAAGATCTCGAGTCAGTCGCCATAAATACGAAGAAACCCGCCACGTTCACTCTTCTCACGGATTGAAAAATCCATTCTCTTACCCTAGGAGGATTGGTGCTTTCTTCCACTCTCTTATTTTGTAGCGAGATCTTGATTGACTGGATCCCATAAACAATCCCGCCCTTTAGCGGCTTACCAAATATCGGACTCGGCAGCTATGTCCCCCCCAGTAAATGAAGTTAAAGAAATGAACAGGCACCACCCCACGAAGACACCATCCAAAGCCAACATCGGCGTTTACACTAATCCTGCTCACGACTTATGGATAGCTGAAGCGGAACCAAGTCTAGAAGGCATCAACAACGAAAGTTCTCTGAGACCTGGGGAGGTTACTGTTGCAATCAAGAGCACCGGAATTTGCGGGTGAGCGCTCCGTGTGGGTTTGGTGTTGAGTTACGGGAGCGGCGTATTTACTAACCAAAGGATCATTTAGATCGGACGTGCATTTCTGGCATGCAGGATGTATAGGCCCTATGATTGTCGAAGATAACCACATCCTGGGCCATGAATCTGCAGGCGTTATATTAGCCGTTCACCCGTCCGTCGAGAATTTCAAGGTTGGCGACAGGGTAGCGATCGAGCCGAACATCATCTGCGGGCAATGCGAGCCATGTCTCACTGGCCGTTACAATGGTTGCGAGAAAGTCCTATTCCTCTCGACTCCGCCAGTTCCGGGACTGCTGCGGCGCTATGTCAACCACCCAGCCATATGGTGCCACAAGATCTACGACATGTCCTATGAAGATGGTGCTCTATTAGAGCCTCTGAGCGTTGCCTTGGCAGCTATGGAACGGTCGGGGGTCAGACTTGGTGATCCAGTCTTGATCTGTGGAGCTGGTCCTATTGGTCTTGTCACCCTGTTGTGCTGTCGTGCCGCAGGTGCTGAGCCTATCGTTATCACCGACATCGACGAGGGCCGCCTGGCGTTTGCAAAGGAGTTGGTCTCATCAGTCCGAACGTACAAAGTCCGTCCTAGCACTCCGGAGCAGCAATTCGCGGCGGAGATTACGTCTCTCATGGAAGGCCTGGAGCCATCCATTGCTATTGAGTGCACAGGCGTTGAGAGCAGCGTGTCTGCGGCCATCTGGACAGTCAAGTTCGGTGGCAAGGTCTTTGTTGTTGGTGTTGGCAAGAACGAAATGAAGATGCCTTTTATGCGACTCAGTACCCGTGAGGTGGACCTTCAATTCCAATACCGATACTGCAACACATGGCCTCGCGCAATTCGTCTTGTCCGCAGCGGTGTGCTGGGGGACATACGGAAATTGGTTACACACCGTTATCCGCTTGAGGATGCTATGGAGGCGTTCAAGACTGCCGCTAATCCGCGGACAGGAGCAATTAAGGTCCAGATTACGAGCGACGATTAGATGCGCCATGGATTCCCTTTTCCGGCTGTCCTGGGGCTAGAGTAATGGTAATTGTACAAGGAGTTCGAGAGAGCTAGGATCTGGTTTACTGCCGCCGTCCGCAATCGTCATTTAGAGCACCTTTAGCATTTTACCCAATGACGCCGCAACAAATCCAATCCCATAAAGATTACTTTTACATATTTTCAAATCTCTAGGAAGGGAGGGAGATTGTACTTAGCTCGGCCATATTACTATGCATTTTGCCGTCTACAATCTGCTTTGGCAGGCGATGACTTTTGTTTCCTGGACTCCGCTTTCCAATACCCTGGGAACGGATGCGGAAGAACTTCCGAAGTTTAATCGGCTGACTTGTGGCGCTAGCGCTCACCACAAGCGCCCCAATGGTATAAACTCCCGCTACTTGATGACCCGGGAAGAGAATTGGAGCTTCTGAGCAAAGATGGTGTGTTTGTGAATTACTGGCGGCACGTGTTCGATGCCACAGAATAGGCAAAAGCCCACATGCTTTTGGCTTTGTGGACCTGAGGAGCTCTGGTTAAATCTGCGGATAAATTGCTACTTTATCGATAAGATGCGCGTCGCGGGGCAGAAAGATGCCTATGACGTTACGTTGGGAAAACAATAAAACCCCTATGAGATCAGTCTCATATCGTCAATTCATTCGGAAAACATCCACTTAGAGAGAAGACATACTATTTTGTCTCTCTGTGTCTAATAGTATTGAGTTTTAAATATCCACGAAATATTAATCGCATCTCAACCGCGCAACATAATCCCGTTCTCAGCCGATCCCGTCTTATTCATTCGCAATGGCCGCTCACGATAGAGTAAGCTCAAATATACCAGAACTGAGTCCAAGTATGAGAACTAACTACCCGTCCCTCAACTCAGAACCCATCCTTCGTCCTTCTGAAACCCAACGAAGTGACCTACGAAGATCGACCCGTTCCTAAACTCGAAAATCCCAACGATGTCCTAATTCACATCCAAACGACCGGGATTTGCGGGAGTGATGTAGGTTCTTCATACCTCTACCATTCCTTTCCATCTAACACAACTCCGACTCCTCCTTACTTTCCTGCTAACAAAATCTCAGGTCCACTACTACCTCCACGGCCGCATCGGCTCCTACGCCTTAAAATCACCCATGATACTAGGTCACGAGTCTTCGGGAATCATCGCCGAAACCGGACCTGACGTGAAAACCCTAAAGAAAGGAGACCGAGTCACCCTCGAGCCCGGCATCCCATGCCGTCTCTGCCCGCGCTGCAAAGAAGGGAAATACAACCTCTGCCCCTCTATGCGCTTCGCAGCCACTCCACCCTACGACGGCACCCTGACAAGGTATTACGTCTTACCCGCAGACTTCTGCTACAAACTCCCCGAACATGTCTCCCTCGAAGAAGGCGCGCTCGTTGAGCCGCTGAGCGTAGGCGTGCATCTCTGTCGCCAAGCGGACGTCAAACCCGGACAAACCGTCGTAGTCTTCGGCGCCGGCCCCGTGGGCTTGCTCTGCTGTGCCGTCGCAAAGTCGTTTGGAGCCAGTAAGATCGTGACTGTGGATATCGTGCCCGAGCGTCTTGAGTTCGCGCTTAAGTACGCAGCGACGGGATCCTTCACTCCTTCCAAGGATGAGAACGCCGAAGCAAACGCCGCGCGACTCATCAAAGAACAGGACCTAGGACCAGGTGCCGACGTTGTAATCGACGCCTCGGGCGCCGAACCCTCCATCCAAACCGCCATCCACGCCCTCCGCACCGGGGGAACGTTCGTGCAAGGCGGGATGGGCAAGGCTGAAATCACATTCCCGATTATAGAGATGTGCATTAAGGAGATTACGTGTAAAGGCTCCTTTAGATATGGGCCGGGGGATTATGAGTTGGCGGTTGGGCTGCTGGCGGGGGGGAAGGTGAGTGTGAAGGAGCTTATTACCGCCCGGGTCAATTTTAAGGATGCGGAACGAGCGTTTAAGGATTTTGGGAAGGGGGGGATAAAGACGGTGATTAGTGGCGTCGATGGGTAGAGTGGTTTTTGTGGATGGGGTGGGGTGACATGGTCTTTTGACTTGTGTATATACTTTCAATGACACTTGAAAGGAGAGTTTAAAAAACCGTTCGACGGAATCGGGGTGATATCTCCGCTCTTCCAAGAACCCCTGATTCGTCCGGCAAAGCTAACATCACAGCCGCTCCCTGTTTGTAAGCTCCGAATGAGACGCGATTGAACCTCACAATATAAAAAATCCCACTTCTCCTTCACCTTGAATTAGCCTCTCCCTAGAGCACAACGGGATGCTGCGACTCTGTCTTCAGATGCACATGTATCCCGCATCTTGTACATACAAGCACACGCTCGCTGTACCTTCGTGGCCTTGAGGCGCCACTGTGTACCTCAAGCGGCGCTCATGGCTGGAGCATTGCTTGAGCCTTGACCGCTGGTTTCCCAATCATAAACTCTGTATACTCCGCCTCCTTCTGCGGTGGTTGTATCCTCGCCTCTTGCGCCGCCCGAGCCTCGGCCTCTGGCACTGCTTGAACCTTGACCCCTGTACATGGTGAATAAACAGGTTAGTGCCGTGAAGCACTTCTGTGCGTCTATAAGTGTGCTCGGGAATACAAGGGGGCGGTGCGTTAGTGAAGTATTTCTATGGTCGTGATATGCTTTTACACATCTATGAGCATCCTCACACCCACAAGGGGATGGTGCGTTAATGACGTTCCTCTGTGATCATAAGACATTCTGATACGTTTCCAAACATGCTCGTATTTACGAAGGGATGGCGACGCTGCGAAGTAGAACTGTGTGAGATGCCCTCGGAAAATTAATGAGTACCGCCATATGTAAGAGAGGGTTATGTGGTCGTGCGTAAGCGCATAGCAGTACTTGACGACTATCAATTTTTCATAGCCTTGCATATGTTAAAGTGCTTCGGGGTCTTAGGAACTTTAATGACCGTACGTCTAGAATTTTTCCGCGTCACCGGGATGCTCATGCATTCGCGTATCCTGAAGCACTTCTTGGTCTTAAGATATTCATATAAGCATATGTATTGAAGTGCTATGCGGTACTGAGATGTTCTTATACGTACGTGCGTAGAAGTACGCTATGGCTATAAGAACCTTGTCTAGTTTCTTTATCGAACTTACTAAAAGAAGGGGCCAGGGGGTGGAGTTCGAAGCCAACACAGTAGCCATTTCACCTTAGAATCTGGGTTTGTTTTGCGTGGCAAGGGAATAGGTCACCCAAATGGGGTAGTGCGGAAGATATAGCGGGAGGCAGATATGCCAAAAGAGGAAGCCATGTATTTAGATTTGTTGTGCTAAGTTGAAGGATTGTCATCCCTCTCTCAGGTCCTTAGTCAACTTGAAGAACGACCATGCTTTTGTGCTTCGAGAGAGTAGTCTAATATATATAATGAATTTCAAATGCACCACAACCCCCATGCATCACCCCATCACATAGACAACATCTCCCCTTATCTCATAACACACCACCTACGCCATCTCCTTTTGTCAACCTAGTAAGCCCCTTTCCTCATCGAATACGTCAGCGGATTCAAATACGACACGTCCGCAAACCCAGTTTGTATCACCCCATCGTTCTCAAGCGTGAAACTGCTCAACTCCACTCCACCGGTATTAAAACCCCAAAGACTCAACGCAATATGATTTGTTCCTTTAGTATTCAGTACCCCCGAGGAACGGGGAACACTGTCTGCGGTCCGACGTTGCTGACGTACTTTTGAACTGGAAGCTGTTAACGTAAAGTTGGCAGCGGTAGGCACCAGGGTTTCCGTTCTTGATGACAGGGAAACGGAAGGAGAATGGAATGTCGTAGCCTGATGGGATGTTGAGGTTCATGGCGGCGGAGAAGAAGCCAACGCCGGAGTGGTTTACGCCATTTGTGGTTGGAGAGGCGTGACGCCATTGGGCGGCCGGGGGCATGGGAAGGTGCCAGCCTTGACGTTCAGCATAGAGACCGCCTTCGTTGAGGGGACCACGGAAGTGGTCTTGGAAGCTCTCGCCGCAGAGGCTACCAGTAATCTTCCATTTGATAGCCTTAAAGTCGTGGTTAGCGAGCGTGTAGTCGAGAATGCCGCGAGGGTTCTTGTTGCCGTCGGTGCCGACAACCTAGTCTTCGTCAAGACCCATGTTATCGAGGAGAACAGTAAGAACGTATGGGGTATTAGCAGTGAGCCTAGGGATGGAGAAGGTGTCATTGTGATCTCCATTCCAGTTTGTGCCGGGAAAGGAGCCGAGGTGGGTCCCGTTTAGCCAGGCAGCCATGGCATATGCGGTCCCGCCAGTGGTGTGCAAGAAGATGGAGTTTTCGTTGCCGTTGGCGGTAAAATGTCCGCGGACAAGTAAGTTACCGGTGTGGTACTGAGGATTTCATGTAAGCAAGTGTGATTTCCAAATATGGTTAAAATGGAAAAAACGAAAAAGGACACGGCTTACTCCATAGTCACTTCCGTACAAGCTGACAGGAGTCGTCTGTGGACGAACTGTGTTGTTGGACATAAGGTTACAATCAGTCCACTTCGAGTCGTCGTACGCATTTCTAGTTTCGAGTAGACTATCCACGTATCTCCAGTCTAACTGAGAAACATCGGGAATGCTAATCTTGGGCGATGCAAACCCTACAGTCCCCTTGACTGTTCCGTAACTAGTTTGAGTGGAAGCAATTGCCTTGCCATTGAATCTGATCGAACTACCTAGGGCACCAGTAACCTCGATTGGGGTTGTGGCATTGACATCCCCTACGACGTTAATGACGCCTCCGGAGACCGTGGCGGTACGTACGAAATATCCAGCTTGACAACGATGGTGCTGTCTGCGGCAAAGGTATGTGCGTCTTGAGAGAGCCAGAAGTTGTAGGCTTCGTTGCGTTCTGTGAGACTTCGTCAGTTTAATTTGGCTCTTTTCTCCGAAATGGAGAGGAGGGGAATGATTATCGGGAGATTGCATACCTAGTAGATAGACATAGAGGTTGGACTGGAGCTGGATAACGCTTCGTTGGCCAGTTGTGGCAGTGTATTTGACGACCTGGGCAGAGCCCTTGGCGGCGAAGGCGACCGAATTAGAACCGTCCACGAACATCGGAGTGAAAGACTTGAGACCAGTGAAAGCCAATTCGTGCAACTCGCCAGGACCGCCGTAAACAACCAAAACGGTGTAAGCGCTGAATTTCTTCTGTGTGAATACCTCGGCGGCAGAGTATAGGAGATTATATCCACCGACAGGATGGTCAACGACATGAACCTTGGAGTCGTGACCGTTGAATGACAAAGTGCCATCGGTTTGTGGAATAGTCAATGTCCCGGCACTTGTGCCCACAGTCAAGGTGTAGCTAGTTGGGCATTATACACAACGAATTAAGGTATCTGAGTGTAAAATTCGAACTTATAATATTTTGCAATAGAGCACGCTTATCATCCTCACGCGTGATTAGATCGTTCCGTGTTGGAGGCGCAGCTCTCCCTTTAGGAGAAGGGGCTGCTAACCCATGCACGGCCAAACATGCCACGGAGATCGCGGCGGCGAGCTTCGAGAACAGCATGACTTGCCCCTACCAACGAATAACTAAACCACTGGCAACGATCGGCTTCCGGGGAACGAAGAAATCAGATTGACAAGCGGGATTGAGCTCGGGTTTTAAGGCTCCCTCCCCCCATTATTCGAGCCCCCACGACCACCACGCGGAAAAGCCGGCAAAATCTCCACCATTCGCAACCAGAAAGCCTGCATGTGGATGAGTTTCCCCTCTCGCTTTTGCTAAAAGAGGGAAAGAGAGCTAGCCCAGAAGTTCAACGGGAGAAGCTTGACAGAAGCTTCCCTATACGGTGCTTGCCATTTCTGCCTTTCCATGTGCCCGCCACGTCTCCGCTGCGACAAGTTCGTCAATGTCACGCATTTTCCTGGCATTCTCCGCAGAAAATTCCGGTGTTGGGATAGATGACAATATGGAAGCAAGGTGTCGGAAAGAAGGCAACTTGGTCGTGACGCCATGCCTTCCAGGGCATGGAGAGCGGAAAGCGGAGAATCCATGTTGGTAGGGTAGAGGTGGAGAAAGTTCGAAAAATTGGGCTTAGGTTTGGTTGACGTCGATATAAGCCGAGATGCCACTTGATCCTTGCTTCGTGCAGCGGGTGTGGTGTTGGTGGAGAGACATACAGATGAAGAAATGCGGGTATGGAGCTGGCGGGTGAGGCATAGAACGAAGAAGCAATGTTATATGCAGATCGGCTGTGGCGGACCGACCATTTTATGGAGGCCTAATCCTTCGTCAGGTCGGTATACAATCTTCACCTCTCATTCCAGTAGATGGCTTAGAGGCTAAGCGCTGACTGGAGCTTCCAGTATCCCACTAACATAGCCAGCTCTATTTAGCGTATGGCAGCTACTCTGAGCTGTTGAACTTAATCCTCCGGACAATTAACAAATAGCCGCCTGGAGTTAACCTGAAGGTGTAGGTTTTGAAGCCTGGGTAGGGATGATGCGCACCAATGGGGCTGATTTGGCGATCGTTGCACTATAATTATATCTCGGGTGATACGCGTTAGAATAGTCGCAGCTTGGATGTTTATCCGGGGTAAAATGCTTGGCCAGAGCAACCCGTTGAGAATATGATGAAATACATCGTCTCCATCTAAGAATATTTTAGCCTAATCTAAGTGGTGATGAGAGGTGCCTTACCTTGGCAATCCGTGTAATTATCTCAACAGCATTGATGAATTCTTCATTGGGTACGGAGTACGCTGGGCGGAGATTCGGATGGGTGTCATCATAGACATTTGGAGGTTACGTGGTCGTCAACTAGCTACTGCCGTTCTCTCAGCCATCTATGTTCCAGACTAGCCCGCGCCGTTTGTTAGAGTTAGGCGAGCAGAATTACCCAGCCGAGTTGTTGATCCTTTCTCGCTCCAGGGGATACTCCAGATGATGCAGAGCCCCAGATGATGAGGTGACATTCGGCAGCTGCCCTTGTCGGGAGGTAACCTCGTTGCGGAGAAACATTTTTGAATGCCTTGCTTGGCAGTAATATCGATCCTCATTCTATACCTTGGATTGAGGGCGCCCTGTCCAGCCAGAATGTATGTAGTGGTCAAGTACTACTGATTGCCCACTGCTCGGAATAGAGATGTCGTTGGACATACGCCGTAGTCAACGTTTGAACTACCGAAATCGCTACCAACACACCACGTTCTTGGATCTGTATGTGATATATTAAGAAACGGGTTGAACAGCCTATGGGAGGCAGATTCGCCTGTATACGATCGCATGTCGAGCCGTCCTGACGTCGTTCCTGTGCAGAAACACATGTCTCTTCTAACTGCCGTCCGCAAAATGGGTCGTGCTCAATTCGAGGCGCGATATCTCAAGACCCATATTAAAAGACATCCCCCGTCCAACTAGGCAACAGTCAAGTAGTTCTAATCATTTAGTGCTTCAGGGCGATGAGTCGAGATATCCAGAGCTCTCGAAAGCTCAGCGCAGTAGGTGGAAAGTTCGCTAGATCCTGCAAGATCTGCCACGGGTACAAATCCCCAGCTTCGAGAAACTATCCCCGAAGCCTTTTAAATTCACTAACTTTTCTCCCATTTCATAGGGCTTCCTCAATGTGGGCATGACGCAATGCAAACATCCTAGTTACAAAATATTAAATTCGTTATCCTTCGAAATTACGCTTCGTTTTAAGAAACTAAGTAAATTTATGTTAAAAGAAATATACCCTTTTTCCGAGAACATGGTCGTAACCGATCGTAACATATTGACTCATAGCTTCCCATATTATATGAGAACATACAGTGCGCTTATTCAGCCATCTATGGAAGGGGTTGTTGAGAAAAGGGCTGATTGTCATCAATGGCCCGTTATTCAGGAAAAGAGTCGTGCCAAAATTCGCCGTGTTTCTATTTCGCCGATGCCGACCAATGGAATGACCGAGAGTTTTTAAATATAAATTTCCATTTCGTCACATTTGCTGAAAACCACAAATCCCATTCGCTGCTCCGAAAACTGACCTGCCGCCAAGGCCGCGGACAAAAATATTCGAAATACCAACAAGGACTGCGCGGTATACCATACCTCCTATCTCATGGACATTCTCACCCTCCTAGTTATATTTCCACTCCTACTAGAAAAGACTTTTTCTTCTCAGCCATTATATTACGTAATCATACGGGCAAAACCCTCGTTTCCCAAGAAAAGGCGCAGATATTTAAGGCCCTAAAGAATTCGTATTTTAACTTGGGCGTTGTCCAAGAGCTGAACTTTTTCCGCCTCCCCTTGCCTCGCCTTACCTCCTACAATTCCCAATATTTTTGGCATCGGCATCGGCATTTACCAAGGAACTCTCCACGAGGCCAACTATGCATACTATAGAAGTATAGACTACCGAAACCTCGGGGGCTAGAAATAAAGCGCCTTTTAGGTCATGAACCGTTTCCTCGGAGCTGGTATCTCTCGCGTAGAGTTTCCCAAGCCATTATCTTAGATGCTGTTCTGGAAGTCCGCGAACGGTGCTTGTTGGTTTCTTGCCTCGGAAGTGCAATGGGACTTAAAAGACGTCTCCCCTAAACTGCGCGATGTAAGTGGCGAACGAGGACCGAGGAATCAAAGGAAACACCACCTGAGTAGACAACCTGAACATCCGTGTTCGGGGAAATATCTCGGTTCTCACGGCATGTATGTCCTTGCATCGCTTATGTCACTGCACAGAACGCGCTGTGTTCCCTGCAACAACGCACAACGAAAAGAAGGGGAGACAATACCGGAAAACGCGGCCGAGGGCACGTGAAGATGCACGATTGCTACAAGGATCTTATCTCTCTGTATTTACCTGTATGGGGCAGGGTTGTCCTAGGCCAACACATGCCAAAAGGGAGCGGAAATGCGGGGAAAACACGGCCGAGAGGTGCATGAAAAATGCGAGGCAATCACGAGGATCCTATCTCCACATCTACAGCGGGATGGGAATCGTTTTCCGTTCTTTTGTTTGTTGGAAACCGACTGCCTTTGGGCGTTTTCGTGGCGAGTTGAGGTGGTGTGTACCCCTCCGGTTCCTTGCCGGGTGGCGTTCTTCAAAAGACGCAATTTTCTGCCTTAAAACAAAGCCAATCACGACTCACTCAGCTTCCGAACAAGTAGGGGAAAATATTGATTAAAATTTTAATACTATTCATCACATCGGCGTCACTCGCTCACACGAAAACGATCGCGTTTCGTAGCCGTAAACATGAACATAGATTCCATTCACGAAGCAGGCAGGCGTCTGCTCGACCCTGTCGTAGTATTTGCATTTCTATAGCCTTCCAAATCCCCAACAACGAATTCCATAAGCTGATACTCTCTTCTCAATAAGGGTGTTCGTAAATGCCGTAAAAACAGAAGAGCCCCCCAGTCTAGGCTTTCGAGCCGGATATTATGTTAAGGAGTGTATTCATTATTGGGGTAATGTTCCGCCGTAAACCCAGAACACCGAGCCTGTCAAATACAAAGTGGATAGAAAAATGCAACATGCTCGACTAGGAATAGAGACTCAGGGCAAAAGAGTCTCATGAGTCGTGAAAAATCCGTTTAAGTAGTGATCACCAGAGTTGGCTTGGGGCATTAATTATAGTCCGCTCACCTTTTTTTGGTGGCCTTGGCAGTCGTTGTTGTTGTTGCGGCAGCATTAACAACCGCTGCGGCAGCAGTAGTGGTAGTCTTCGTGGTAGTGGTCTTGGTGGTCGATGTCTTGAATGTTGTTGCTGGAGCAGCATCTGGCGTATCATGTGTGCTGTGATAATCATCTACTGCAGCCTCAATCTCGGGGATATGCGCGTATGCGTCAAGTCCAGCGAACATCGGGAGCGTCACATCCTTCACGTACTGGAGTGTAATAGGCGTTCCCGAAAAAGGTTTGGCTCGCCATCGGGGCTCCATGGGGTCAATGAAGCGGGTTGTTTCCGGGTAGCCAAAGTCGGCGAGGACGCTGACGTTGAAGGCGGCCATCATATCGTGGTCTTCGTGTACCAAGTTGTGGCAATGGAACATGTACACGCCGTCCCATGGTTGGTACTTGGCGAGGACGCGGACCTTTTCGTTTTGGCCAAGGAGCACGACATCTTTTAGTGCGACCTGCTCGTAAGGCGTGACGCCGCGCTTGCCGTCAACACGAGAGACAATTTGAAAGTCGATGAGATGGATATGAACAGGGTGGGACCAGCCGCCGGAGGGGTTCTGAAGTTCCCATAGCTCGGTAGTGCCGCGCGGAGGTTTAGCGAGGATTCGGTTTGGGATGTCGGAAAAGGAGACGCCGTTAATCTTCCATTCTCCGTTCCTGATTGGGCAATGTTAGTCCGATCATTTGAAGAAGTGACTGGATGGTTTCAACGTACGTTCGCTCGAACTTGAAGACCTTGTCGGGGACGGCCTTGGGCGACGGCCAGTCGATGGTGCGGAGAACCGGTGGAAGTGCATTGTTTCCCACGCTGCTGCTGACGTGGTCACCGACAACAAAGCGCATAACTTTGTCGGTCGCGGCGAAGTCCTCGTCGGCTTGAACATTGCGATAATTCTTGAAGGTGATGTTCTTTCCCTTGAACTTGTCAAAGTCGATGACAATGTCATAGCGCTCAGCCATAGCGATCTCAAGAGTTTCGGTCTGGACGGGATTGGCAATGAGACCACCGTCGGAACCGATGACGAAGAAGGGGACCCGCGTGGTGGTGCCATCGATTTCGAGGTAAAGCTTGAATTGTCTACTGACGGAGGTGTCGAGCATACGGAAGCGGTACTTGCGTGGTTCGACCTTCAGGTATGGCCAAGGCTGCCCGTTGCTGTGAAGGTGGTATTATTAGCGAGATATACTCCGCTCGAGTCTGGGTATGAAGAGTGCTTACACATGGAATACATCTCCATATAAGCTGGTACGCTCATCGGCGGGAGAGAACAGATCGCCATCGGCCTTATACTGTTTCGATGCAAGGCCGAGAGGGATATCGTATTCTCCTCTTGGGAGATCGAGTTCTTCCTCCGCGGGGTCCTCCAGGATGTAGAAGCCAGCCTGACCGAAATATGCATTGACGGCGGTGATGTGGACAGCATGATCCTGTCAAGGTGGAAAAGATATTAGCAATGGATTCTATGTTCAGGATATCTTCGAGTACGCTGAAACGGTGCTTACGTGATACCAGAGGGTTCTTGCAGCCTGGCTGTTGGGGTAATAGTAGTCCTTGTATTCACCAGGCTGGATCGTGTCCTCCGCCCATCCGTCGAACGGTGTTCGGGAATAGGATCCGTGAAGATGTATCGCACTGGGATTCTCAGACTTGTTGATGAACCGAACGAGAGCCTCTCGATTCTTTGTCATCTTGAATGTAGGTCCCGGGACGATGCCATCGTAACCTACAAGGTTCGCTTTCCCTAGGTTTGGGTATACTTGCTGCTGTAGAGCTTTTATCTCGACCTCGTAGTAGTCGATAGTTATTCCGTTAGACCCAGTGTACGATCTGAAATGATATCAACTTCCATTCGAAATACGGATCAACGACATAGAAACGATGGGAGAGATATCTTACGTTATTGGCTGCTTCACCGGGGGTATAGGCAGCGGGAACTCGAAGAAATTCTTGTACACTGGGGAAAGCCATTGATCCACAGATCCCTCCACGGAGGTGACTGAGTTGGATAAGTACAACAGTGCGAATGCAGCGGCTCGGCACGCCCAGAGGAGACCCATCGTTTCTCGTGCAGATGAAAAGGGTTGTGGGACGTTGGCGGAGTACACGGGAAGTCACAGAGAAAGTAGTCCTCTGAAGCAGATTTCCCTGGGCGACTTCTTGGGAGGTTGCTTGGAAAACCGATCATCAGTAAACCAAGAATCTCTTGGGTTGATATAGACCTTGTCCTCTAAGCACCTCGTCCGCCGAGTTGGGTTCATCAGACCCACATCGGCCTTCGGCCTTTGGCCTTCGCAACATCATCAGTAATTTGTTCCAGGGCATCTGTGCTCGCTCGGTAGACTGTGCTGGCTGGCGGTAAGCATGTTTCGCCAAGAGATATTTGCTGTTTCTAGAGTGGCGGCGTGTTGGAAAGGGAGCTGGGGCAACAACCGAACTGTGCTATGTATGCATCATCGCTTATGCCCTCCAGTTGTGTGCGTGACTGGTGGCTGGAAAAATACCCTAATGGTGCAAGCCGTGTCCAGGCTCTCGGTTGCCCTCGGGGGTGCCTTAGATGATGATCCTCAGCCCTGTGCGCTATGCCGCAATCGGTGTGCAAGTGACAGAAAATTATGTGAAAAGAAGTCTGTATAAGTCCGGATCGCATGTTCCTCATCCCGCGCTCGGCAGCTTGGCAGAGCGGAACGCCTTGGCGGAGTGCTATCGCCGCAAAAATCGCAGTTAGTTTACGTGCGAAAGAAATTTAGGCAGGCTCAACCGTATACACTTGGGCAGGCATAGCCATTTAGGCAGGCTCAACCGCACGAACTTTGCATAGCTGTAAGGTTTTCGTGGAGCTTCCCCTGCCTGGAGCTCTCGATGACGCACATGCAGTCATAAGAACAAACTGCTACCAACAGCTTGCTCAGATTTTATTTAACTCTATCACCTGCTGCTGCTCAAAGCATAAGTGAGCCGAAAATTTGAGTACCGTTCCGCTCTTCGCTTTGCTTTTGGCGAAATGTTGCGAGATTCGGGAGTTCGCTTCCGTGCCGTGGGGCTCCTGATATCGCAGCTTCTGATACCCGAATCTGATATCCGAGTCGAGATCTACCGAACATAGTCCGACGATGAGAGAACACTCTGTCTAGGCTCACAGAAGAAGCTATTCATGCAAGACTAACGAGGGCGGGTTTTCCGAGGCAACGCATCTAGATGTTATGACTCCAACTGACCCACTCCGGCGCAGCAACACCCCCGCGGAATTTGAGGGTAATATCCACGGCTTGTACATATCCCACATGCCGGCGGATGGATCCTCTATCAGCGGGTTAGCAAGCAAGCCCGCTAGTATATGCGTAGGGACTATGTAAATACGAGAACAGCCAAGAACAACTTTGGATATCGGGCAATCTAACACGAGATGTTGCATGGGCTCGACCTTCAATTAATGGAGAGCACCATGGCGGAAGGAAAATACGCTTAAGGCTAAGAATTGGGCACTCTGAGACAACAGCTGAGTGTTGTAGCGTCGCATGCCAAGTGATGTAGCCAAGGGAAATAGAACTGTGCGGCTGTGAATAGACATGGTGGAGTGCCAAGTGTCGTGTACGCAGTACAAAAACATCTGAGACAAGAAACGCGCAAAATGCCGAACAAAAGCGAAGGCGAGACGCGTAATGCCAGAAGCGATCAAAAACTGGATCAAAGTGATCGTATGAAACGTGGCTCGCGCGTAATTGAAAATGAAGCGCGAAGTCGTCTCAAGAAAAGATTTTCGCGTGGTTCGGCCATGAACCGGATCGACGACGCGATTCATGGGACGGCCGACCACTACGCAAATCTTTGTCTAGCTATGTGCCGACAGCCTTACAAGCGGCTGCCAAAAACAGAGGCAAAAGCTTAGGTCTGAGAGAGGCAAGGTTAGTGTTGGATCCTCCCGGATCTGTCTCGAGGATGCCTTAGTTGCTTGGAAGTGGACATGGAAAGACCTTTGTCGTAGTCTGATGAGGGGTGGATCGGGGTTGGGTCTCGAACCGAACATGTCCACTTGCGGAGAGGTCGCCAAGCGCGGCCAAGTCGTTTAGCGGCGCCAAGCGCCATACAGTTCCCGAAAATGCGCGGTATGCCGTGGCGCCAAGCGCGGCCAAGTATTGCCTACTCGTAATATAACCCCTCTCCGCCACAGCCTCGACCCTTGCGATTTCAACCCACTTTTTACGCGTAGAAATGACAACGGACAGGCCACTTCTCACGCTTATTTTGACCCAGCCAAGGAATCAGCTGTCAGACCATGCGAGTCCGCCAGCTAGTTCTCGCGGCTGCGCAAACCTTTGACGACTGGACTATACCTCGTCTCGCTTTCCTCCGGATCGCCGACATGACCCCATGGGACGAGCTAGGCTCGTTCATGGAGCTTGTCACTGCTTGAACAGGGTTGGTGGCAAGGCTGTAGGGGAGCTTTGAGCTTAGGGAGTTCGAGCCAAGATGAAAATGATACGAACAGCTCGCCGTCGCCACGACCCAAAGCCTTCTACTGTCCATGTTTCTGGCGAAGATCTCTTAACATTTCCCAAGATACCTAAAATACCCAAGGAAGGCCAAGGCAACCAAGAATTGCTTCAGGGCTTGGGGTTTGCTTGGAAAGCTTTGGGGGTGTTTATATGTATCCAATGCTCCGTATATGTAGTGTAACTAGCTGTTTTTCTGAGGCACTCTCTTTTGCTAAGCGGCCCTCTGCTTTTTCTCCATCGTTGTTCTTAGCATCAACCGAATTTCTGTCGAACTGCAAGAATGATGTTCCTTAAGGCTGTGATCACGACAGCGGCCGTTGCATTGGTGGTTCAAGCTCAAGTCCAACAGTTTTCCGTCACAGGGTTCCTCGATAGGTGAGCTTCGGGAAGACATCCGTGACACACCCGTGACACATTTCCTAGCGCTGACCATGACCCCCCGAAAAGCTTGTCTCTGGACTGTAATGAATATAACTGTGGCGGCAAGATCAATGTTAACGGATTCGAAATTGTCATTCCCAAGAATCTCTTGTGGGAATTTCCAGCTGCGTTTATCCCACACAGACAACTCTTCGACGGGACAACACCAAAGCCCTTTTTCGCTGAAAGCAGATACGAAATATCGGTAAGTTGTATTCCCCCTATTAGAGACTTCAAGATAAAGTAGTCCGTATAGAAAATACTGACGGAACGTCCCAGGTGGTCGGAAACAACGCCAATGGCGAGATCAGGGCTGGTCTAGTGAAGTTCTCCCAATTGGATCTTCAGGGCTCAGTTGGATACATTGAGTCAATCAACTACGGCGATAACCCATCGATCAAGATTAAGAATGGACCCACCATTCGAATTAACGACCCCAATGGCGTCTACTCCAAAGGTTACACCCTCTACCCATTTTTCACTGCCGACGATGAGAATCCCAGTATTATCGGCAGTACCGGCTTCCCCATGTGCATTCCACGAACTGTCGACGGAAGGGGTGACCCCTTATGTCCGGACACGAACAGGCCAAACAATGGAGCAAACAGGAACTTGTACGTATGCCTATTGTAACCAATCCGATTACTACTGACCACTATTTTAGTATTGCCCCAGATGCTATGAAGATGGCCCCGTTTTCGGTAGGAGACTTTGTGGACTATTCTGGTATCAAGATCCCAAACGGCGAGATCATCTGTTACGGGATAACTGCCAATGTTGGTATGTGAAAAACCTCCAGTTAATTCTTTCATAGTTTTGCCGGTCTTGTATTGACGAACTTCGCAAATCAGGCATTTTCACCACTCCAGGAACCCAACCGGCTTACATTAGAGTTGAGGATGCTATCGTCGGGATTATTGACTCTAGCTTGACGGTTGAGTTTGCTGCATCAAGAGTAAGTGGTACTTCGTCGCCTTTACTCTTTAAGAGTGGTAAGTGACTAACAGAACCGGAAAACTCGCAGTTCGTTGGCATGACCTCAGATGCTACCGCCACTGTTGATATCTTTGCCATTGACGTCGATCAATGTACTGGTGAAGAGACGGATCGCCTTCTTGGTAGCGCAACTCCGAAAGCTCTTGCTGTTGATGGCCGCGCAAAATGGGAATTTCGCACCGATCGGACATCGGTCGGTAAGTACACTCGGGAAGTTCGAATGAAGCTGAGAACGGGCGTCAAGAAGACAGACAATGGTATCTTGGCCGGCCAATACGTGCAGCCGATCACGGAGGTTATCTTTCCAGAAGTGACCGTTCCAGGTGCCGATGAGCCAACAAATGACTTTGACGACTTTTTCTTTTTGGCTCAGGGTTTTGGGCCGGATGAGAATGGAGATGTCTTTGGACAGCTTGATCCGTGGCCAGGTGCGTGCCTTTTCACTTTACCTTGAAATTGAAACTTAATTGAACAGTCTGAGCTAACTGGTAATGGATGTATAGGTGCAACTAAGCCAGCCCTCGAGAAGAACTGCCCTACGCACATAGATCCTCCCCCTGGCGTACCTGCCGCTGGGGGACTGCCCACTGCTGATGCCGGCACTGACATTGCCGCTCGTCCTGGAGTGATCATCAAACTTGCCGGTGCAAACACCAACGCTGCTCTCACAGACGCACAACTCACATTCGCCTGGATACAAACCCTTGGCCCCGCGGTCACTCTAACCAACGCCAACACCAAAAACCCATCCTTCACTGCCCCTGCTGGCACTGGGATTGTCACCCGTGAGTTTAAATTGACTATCAGCGACACCCTCTCTAGTCAAACGGCCAACGACCTCGTCAAGGTTACAACCAACTCCGCAACGAAAGATGAAGTGACCATCGACTCCTACACCTGGATCGCTAAGCAAAGCGGCACTGTCTCCGTTGTAGCCCATTCCAACGTCGTCGACGGCACGGCTAAACTCCGTGTCAAATTCGGCAACGGAAATACCAACGACATGGTCAGTTCCGGTGGCGGAGTGTTTACATATACTCAAAGGAGCACGGCGCAGAACGCACTACTTTTGGTGACTAGCAATCTCGGAGGGAGTGCGACAAGGACTACTAATACGTTGCGCAAGAGAGTTTTCAAGGCTTAATTTGTATAGTTACGGGTTTCTTTCTGGATTCTTCCTTTAATATCTGTTTCATCTTGCATCACGCTCGTTTTAGCGCACTTATTGACGACATAGATCATGATGACTATTGGCGGTTTAGCATAACATGGGATTATAGTCCTCTGGTTTGAAAAGTTTGATAAGATGAGAGAGTACTTATGATACGTTCCTTAGAGGGCTATAAGGATATTGTATAATTTTTTTATGACTGGGATAGGATAAGATCGGATATGGACGACGCCCCTTATTGTATTTAAAGGCAGCTAGTTATTTACGAGGGAATGATTTGCAAGCTATTGGCTTGTCGCATGACGTGTACTCGTCTTCATTTGATTTAGTGCGCGGGGGTGGCTTGATGTGATGGTCATATGATGGTTAGGTGTGAGTAAGGAATTCATATCGCTGTCATTGGGGGTGTGTGAGTGGTTATGTCTTGCGAGATTGCGCCCACCCCTTTAGACGAAGTTACCCCAAACTTGGGTGAGACCCTATCCCTCAGACGCCATGGGAAAGGGGTTGAGCTTCTATGTGCTAGTATAATTAAGTCTGAATGCTGATAAAGACTCTGCTAGAAAATGGATCAAGAAATCTACCTAATTCTGAGCAAGACCGTCTCTTTTTGTCTCTTTGAAATCACTAAAATGGTCAGGCCTGCAGCGGTTTATCGGGCTAATGACTGAACACCCTATTCCTACGTCTGCGCACCGGCTATACTTAACAAGGAGTCAGGGTTTGTCTGTCCAAATGGATGTTACGTTGGATATTATCTCCATATCCTTGGTGTGCCGCCGAATGATATTGCTTCAGATGTTACCACTCCACCGGGACTGTAGCCAAAAAACGGGACAGGAGAATTCTGTTGGAGATTAAAGCTATTAATACTTTAGTTATCGTCCAGGATGTCCTGGATGCTGACTCAGATGTCACATGGTTACCCAAACAAACGCTACCCTTTCGTCGCGTCTGTAGCTAGCCTTAACCAACTCAGAATCATCTTCACCGTCCTTACCGTTCTCATCAATTGCTTGCGCGCAACGTGATCTTCTATCTTCTCCAACAAATTTCACCCACTCCCGTGTAGGTTCTGATGAGCCATGCTTCGTGTGAGGCGATTTCAACCTGGGAAACAACCGGGGTAAAATTCCTGTCGTTTCCATTCTTCAGTAGTCAACTACCTTACGGAAATACTCTCCACATCTTACACTCAATAGGGCGGTTATTGTACCTAGTATATGTCGTTGCGAACGCGGGATACTCGCGCATTCCTTGCGTCTCGTTGGGGAGAGTTTGCTATTCTCATTGTCTGGGTCTCTTGGGATCGTTCATCGATGAAACGATGGGATAACGTTTAAGCGGGTGATCGTGCCGGTGAGAGTGAGCGTGGCTTTGAAGATGACGGTGACAATCTCCAACATCCCGAAAATGCAAGTTGCGACACCGCAAAGATTCTTGCTATGTTCTCCGATCTTTTGGTCTGGTAACTAGAGACTGAACGTTTATCTAGCGTGCTTGCTGAAACTTGCTTCCAATATTCTATTGCGAGCTAAGGGAAGTATTGGTCAGGTGCTAACGGGGAAAACGTGGCTCCAGCTTCCGGGCTAAGACTACAACTAGGCTTACCACCGACCCCCCACGGCCCCGCCGCGGTTCTCCAGGGGCGATGAGGATGGCTTTCAGTAGAGTCGTGTGGGGCGTATACCGACCTTGAGGCCTTGGCTTACAGCATAAAACTCTAAAAAGTTTAAGGCTTCGTTCGTATCAAGTGAAGCTGTCTCGGAGAGTTAATAGGTAAACGTAATGATGATAGCTTTTCGTGAAGTCGAGGGCAGGTGCAGTTGTAATAAATAACCTCAGTCAGATTCATTCACAATACAACGGTACCGCTGGATTATTGATTGTCCCGTCCAATGACGACATAGCGGCTCTTAGACTAAGTCGAAGACGACATAGTTTATTGAGTAGTTCGTAATGAACTCGATAGCTCATGTTTCGCAGTGTCATAGACACGACAGGGTGCAGTGGCGAGAGCATCATGAATGGGCGGGGTGGCGCAGGGGGTTTTAGTCGCTTCAGTTAGTGCCTAGTTAGTTATATACTTATGTAGTGACCTCTCTGGGTACTCCTCGGAAAAAAAAAATTCTGGGTATCAGACCTAGCACTATCCGTTTCTACAACGGCTCCCAAGAATGGGAAATTTTTAAAGAGAAATTGGCCGCCAGCTCAACAGTACGTAGTCGTGTCTCCTTTTTGAAGGGTTTAACCCTGTCGGATGGACTTGATATATTTTCATCTATCGAAAAATAGGTTCTGTTCGAGTCGCTTGCGAGGCAACCAGCTGGTTTTCGGTTACATGGTCAGCTCGCCAATTTTATGCGGATCTTTCCCCAATGTAGGAAAGCTGGAACCCTAAATCATTCACGCATTGTTCGCGGACGCTGAAGAGTGTTCATTGGCCACTCAATGGAAAATGTGGGGAGGGGTTCAGTTCAGCTTGGCTCAGCCTCATCTGGGGTCCCAGATTCCTTTCACTTTCGTCAAATCTTATGCTGATCTTGGCTCTCAACCCTGCGGTGCCATCCTAGCCAGCGATTCGATGAGGGGCCTTGTCGGTCACTGTGCAACAGGCGTAGCTTAGCTGCCCGGGCTGGGTAGTGGGATTCCAACCATGGAGCCTGTTAGTATGGCGGCGTCGATAACGTCGCTGGTTCTGGGTTGCACGAAGATCGTCAAGCTCACTAACGACGTACGGCAAAAGTATCGGAATGCGCCTCTCACCATCGCGTCGATTGCAACGGAGTGTGGGACTGTTAGTGTAGCCTTGTCGCAACTCCAGTGGCTTGCCCTTAGCCGTGCGAACTCTCAATGGGGCTCAGACAATGGCGGCCAAGACCAGGTCCTCCATTCCTTCGAGGCAGTTATACTTGGGTGCACCCTCACCCTCTCCGTAATCGAGGAGTATACATTGGAGCTGCTGAGCAATGACCAGAACACGAGCCCATTTGACGCTGCCCAACCAAGCCGAATGGCCAGAGCGAGGTTTGTTTGGAACGAGGAGGAAATGAAGGAGCTGTTACAGCAACTGAGAGGCCACCAAAGTAGCTTGACTCTGCTGCTTACAGTTTTGCAAAGGTTGGTAGGCTATATGGCGTTTTCCCGCAGTTTGGCCATTTCACCTAGTGGTGTGGGACGGTAAACTTGAACGAATGCTAAACAATACTTCTCAATTAGTCAATCAGACCTACAAGTTCAGGAACTCCTCCGCAATCAAGGTGAGGCGTTACAGAACCTTGCTGAGCGAGCCGAGCGCTCTCGGCGACGGAAGCCTCCTAGTTTTCTCTCGCCTCGAGACAATGACAGCATCTTCAGCGCGAATGATTCCATCATCTCTAACACCACCTTCGATTTCGACGCCGAGATCATCAATTCTCGTGCATATCGGCAAGTGATGCAGAATCAACGGAGAAGGAACGCAGGATTCAGACGGACTAACCTACAGCCCACCATTGAAGATGCCTCGGACGAGGAGTCGAATACTTACGTGGCCACAACCGTTGGAGGGGACAAACCTGACGAACCAGATAAACCCGGCGAGCCCCAAAGTCCTCCTCCACCCACAAGGCCTGTTCCTGCAGCACCTGATCCAGCTCCATCAGTGTCGCATACACCTCTAGCTGCAAGGGAGGCGGAACGCCCCGGTTTACTTCCCCGTCAAGCCGCCGCTTCAGGAGCGGGGCAAGCTGAACAGGGTGACTCGGGTGAATTTTGGACCTTTGCTCCAGGAACTAGGGTTGTAGGAGAAAGAGACAGAATACGGCGCGATCCCATCCAACGTCCACTAGGTCCGCCACCCTTCCAGAGAGCGACGTCTGATGTGTTGTCAGAAGCGACCACCTTGATTAGCGAGCAGACTTTAGAAACCAACCGCCCACCGCCACGGAGACAGGCTTTGACGCCTCCGCTGCGTACAAACGACTTACTAACAGAACTAACGAATAATCAACCAGCTGAACGAGTCGGTCGGGGGCCCCAAATTTCCCGTGTAGATGCGGAGATTATCGCCAGCTGGAGCCGGCTTATGGGTGTACATTCTGAGGCATACCGAGCGTACTATGAAAACCCCCCGAGCGTCCCTCCTTTGGGCCCCTTTGAAATTGTTTGTGAACCGGTTTACCCCGGCTTTGCTTCGAACGGGCAGAACGCCTCTACAGATGCTAACGCTGTATTAACAAGAAGTCTTGGGGATGATGCCGAGAACGAACGTTTGGTCAACCTCATGACCCACAAGCAGAAGGCAGAAGCATGGATCAAATACGCGAAGGCCGGCGACATACCGCGCATGCGGCAAATGCGAAGGATGAACGCAATAGAGATTTTAACCAAAGATGAAGAGGGCCGGTCAGCCCTCTACTGGGCTGCAGCCACTGGAAATGCACCGCTGATGGTTTTCTTGCGAAGTATAGGGATGACTCATTTCGATCATGATGCGCTACACGTGGCCGCGAAAGGGGGTTATGATCAAGTCGTCCGTCTCCTCTGCTCGGAAAACGCTTGGATCGACTGGGCCGACGACCTGGACAGGACAGCCTTACACTGGGCGGCATTCTACGGGCACACTGTGGTGGTGGAAGTCTTACTCGAGGCTGGGGCGCAGGTTGGACGAATGGACAAGTATGGCATACGCCCACTCTATCTTGCTATAGCGAACGGACATGAGGGCACTGCTAGAAGGATCCTGGCAGCCGATGACGGCATACTCTCTGCAGGAGCGGGTCTTCATGAGGGACAGCCGTGGGATTATCGGGGTATGAACGCGCTGCACATTGCTTGCCGATACGGGACTATCGCAATAGTCGACATGTTGCTGGAATTCAATAGCAACATTTATAGTCGGACTGGTGTGCTGATCAAGGGAGGGGAGTCTACTGGGGAGACCGTGATGCATCTCGCGGTTCAGTCAGGAGAAGTAGCTATGGTCGAACATCTCGTGATGAAGGGAGCACTTGTGGATGAACCAGACGCAAAACGCATCCGGCCACTTTTTGTCGCCGCCCTGCGGGGACACGATGGTATTGCCCAAGTCTTGCTCGACAATGGAGCTGACATTCACGGGCAGACGCATGGGAAAGAAACAGCACTGCATATGGCATCGAGTCCCGAGGTCGCTAAGCTGCTCCTCCAGCGCGGCGCACATCCAGACGCGCGGGACTACTGGTATAACACTCCTGTCCAACGCGCCGCCATGCGTGGAAAGGCTGCCGTGGTTGAAGTTCTCGCTCCGGTAACAACCAATGTCAACACTCAGAGTCTTCGCTCTGGATTCACCCCTCTCTTCGGCCCTTCCATCTCGATGGTCGCCGAAGAGTCCTCAACGCCGCGAATGATGCGTACCCCAAACGAACAGAGGAACCGCTTCGCAAAAATTATATCCCTCCTACTCTCTGCCGGCGCTAACATCGAAGGCACCGATCACTCTGGCCGAACTCCCCTTCTCTATGCTGTCGAGCAAGGTCAGCTCTCCATAGTTGAGATCTTCCTCAACGAAGGCGCAAACGTAAACGCCGAGGACAAAAAGCACGAAACCACCCTCCATAAAGCCGTTATGCGAATCACAAGCCACCACGGCACCGACGCTAAATACCGCCCTCTGATTCGCCTCCTCCTAGACCACGGTATCGACGTTGACGCTGTTGACGACAAGCTTAATACTCCATTGCACTACGCCGCAGGCCCCGGCCGCGAGGGTGCAGCAGCTCTCCTTCTTAAGGCAGGCGCCGCGCCGGGAGATGGTAATCACGATGGAACTAGGCCCTTGCACCTTGCCGCGGAAGGCGGGAGCCATATTACGGCTCGGCTGTTGCTTGATAAGGGCGCGGACGTGAATGCGCGAGATAAACAAGGGAGGACGGCATTGCATTCGGCGGCGGAAAAAGGCCATGCAGGGGTTGTGGTGCTGTTGTGTAATAAGGGTGTTGACATCGCATCGAAGGATAAGGATGGCAAGACGGCTATGGAGCTTGCGGATGGGAAGGGACATCGGACTGTGGTTAGTGCGCTGAAAGTTAGGATGAGTGGGGTGAGGGGGAGCAGGAATTTTGGTTGAGGCGTGCGCTAGGTGTTGGGGTGAGGTGAGGAGAGGGGATGGAATATTGGATGATGGCTAAGGTCGATCTGGTTCTTGTATATCTGATTTAGATCATTTTGGCGTATCTGGAGAGTCATCAGCACTGCAGGTGGCGTTGTTACCCAGCTCATGTTCGCTACACATTAAGACATGCATACACATTAGTTCTGACTAAGCTATATCCACGCAATATAGGATAGTTAGTAATTTAGTTACTAATTCTCTACCCTTTTCCTGGTTACTCGCTGGAAGCCGCTCTCGATCGCTAGTTACATTACCTGCAGACGTCTACTACCTCGAGAGTTACCGGCTGGACAGTTCAAAGAAAACCTTGCAACTACCCCAACTAACGAACACCAAGTAGGGGAAAACAGTCCTGACACCGATACGTCTCCATCAAGTATTCTGTCTTCCTCCCTAGGCAAGGGCGTTTACCGTTATACCAGCTCTCGCAATGGTTGATCCCGCCCCAGACTTTGTGACTGCACTTTCTGAAGGTGTGGTAGATAGTTGTGCGCATTGTGGTTTGGGTTGTTCTGGCTTTTGTTGGGGTAGTTTGTGAGGAATGGAAGGAGTTGGGGGGTGGTGGCTGGGGTAAGGGTCTATAAATTGGTCGCGGGCGAGGGGCGCTAGGAGTATGGGCGAGTGAATTGATAGGGTTAGGGGTGGGTTGGAATGGAGTTGGTGAATGCTTTGGGTGCGATCTAAGGGTCGTATGTGAGATGGTGAGTGTCGAGTCAATTTGCAGTGGAAAGGAGAGCTATTTAGTGACAGCGCAGACAAGAGATGCGGGAGTGATTGAATTGATTGAATATATGGAAGTGACCCCAACTAGGTCTATCCTTGGATGCTAACTTCATTCGAACTGCTCTTATTTTATCAGAAGGTTGTAAGGGAAAATGGACGGCATGTCCGAAACACTGAAAACTAGTCCGCCATTCGCCGCTTTGACCCGCCCTGTTGCTCCGGGGACCTGCGTTTACGTTTAGGCCTCTTTTTTGGGGCTGTGTGACCTGCGGATGCCGACTCTGTGTCAGAGGCTGGAGGGGGGGTCGAGTAGGATTCCGAGTTTGAATCTTGCCGTGGAAGCTGTCTCAGAATGTGCTGATGGTACAAGAGGTTGTTCACACTGTGCGCAGCATTTGGATGCTTGTCCCCAAGCTTCGTTTTGATTTTCTCTGCCGCTTCTTCCTGGAGCTCCACAGCCTCTTGGAATTGGCCTAGATCGCTGTAGCTGGATGCCAGGTTGTTCATCGATGTCAGAGTGTTAGGGTGTTCTTCGCCAAGCGTCCTTCCCCTCTCCTCCAGCACCTTCTCTTTAAGCTCCACAGCCTCCTGGAACCGACCTAGCTCGCTGTAGCTGGATGCCAGATTGGCCATCGAAATCAGAGTGTTAGGGTGTTCTTCGCCAAGCGTCCTCCCCCTTGCCTCCAGCACCTTCTCTCTAATCTCCATAGCCTCCTGGAACCGACCTAGCTCGCTGTAGCTGGATGCCAGGTTGCTCATCGACATCAGAGTGTCAGGGTGTTCTTCGGCAAGCGTCCTCCTCCTTGCCTCTAGTACCTTCTCTTCAAGCTCTACAGCCTCCTGGAACCGACCTAGATCGCTGTAGCTGGATGCCAGGTTAGCCATCGACGTCATAGTGTAAGGGTGTTCTTCGCCAAGCGTCCTCCTCCTTGCCTCCAGTACCTTCTCTCTAATCTCCATAGCCTCCTGGA
>JAJDMX020000094.1:0-49987 GCA_022345685.2 Nothomitra cinnamomea | reverse complement strand
CTGTAGCTGGATGCCAGGTTGCTCATCGACATCAGAGTGTCAGGGTGTTCTTCGGCAAGCGTCCTCCTCCTTGCCTCCAGCACCTTCTCTTCAAGCTCTACAGCCTCCTGGAACCGACCTAGCTCGCTGTAGCTGGATGCCAGATTGGCCATCGAAATCAGAGTGCCAGGGTGTTCTTCGCCAAGCGTCCTCCCACTTGCTTTTAGCGCCTTCTCTTCAAGCTCTACAGCCTCCTGGAACCGGCCTAGATCGTTGTAGCTGCATGCAAGGTTGGCCATCGGCGTCAGAGTGTAAGGGTGTTCTTCGCTAAGCGTTTTCCCCCTTGCTTTTAGCACCTTCTCTTCAAGCTCCACAGCCTCCTGGAACCAACCTAGACCGCTGTAGCTGGATGCCAGGTTGCTCATCGACATTAGAGTGTCAGGGTGTTCTTCGCCGAGTGTCCTCCCTGTTGCCTCCAGTACCTTCTCTCTAATCTCCATAGCCTCCTGGAACCGACCTAGATCGCTGTAGCTGAATGCCAGGTTGCTCATCGACGTCAGAGTGTAAGGGTGTTCTTCGCCAAGCGTCCTCCCTGTTGCCTCCAGTACCTTCTCTCTAATCTCCATAGCCTTCTGGAACCGACCTAGACCGCTGTAGCTGAATGCCAGGTTGTTCATCGACATCAGAGTGTCAGGGTGTTCTTCGGCAAGCGTCCTCCTCCTTGCCTCCAGTGCCTTCTCTCCAATCTCCATAGCCTCCTGGAACCGACCTAGCTCGCTGTAGCTTAATGCCAGGTTGGCCATCGACGTCAGAGTGTAAGGGTGTTCTTCGCCAAGCGTCCTCCTCCTTGCCTCCAGTACCTTCTCTCTAATCTCCATAGCCTCCTGGAACCGACCTAGATCGCTGTAGCTGGATGCTAGGTTGCTCATCGACATCAGAGTGTCAGGGTGTTCTTCGGCAAGCGTCCTCCTCCTTGCCTCCAGTGCCTTCTCTCTAATTTCCATAGCCTCCTGGAACCGACCTAGATCGCTGTAGCTGGATGCCAGGTTGCTCATCGACATCAGAGTGTAAGGGTGTTCTTCGGCAAGCGTCCTCCTCCTTACCTCCAGTGCCTTCTCTTCAATCTCCACAGCCTCCTGGAGCCGACCTAGATCGCTGTAGCTGGATGCTAGGTTGCTCATCGACATCAGAGTTTTAGGGTGTTCTTCGCCGAGTGTCCTCCCTGTTGCCTCCAGTACCTTCTCTTCAAGCTCCACAGCCTCCTGGAACCGACCTAGCTCGCTGTAGCTGGATGCCAGGTTGCCCATCGACACCAGAGTGTAAGGGTGTTCTTCACCAAGTGTCCTCCCTCTTGCCTCTAGCACCTTATTTTCAAGCTCCAAAGCCTTCGCAAGCAGCCTATTCTCTGAATAAGCATTCGAAAACTTGTGTTTTATCAGCAATTGATCCTCTTCTGGGATAGCAGCGCTGTTCTCATCAAACATGCGGTAGCAAGAATCGATATGAGGTATCAAATGTCTTCGAAATTGATAATCAAACGCCTCTTTGTCGAAAGATATGGAAGCTCCCAATGTGGCAGCCACTATCATCCAATAATGCTCTTGCTCTCCTTTGCGCAAACGATCGCGTGCCCACCCATGAACGAGGGGATGCATAGATATGCGTAGACCAGTCACGAGGGGCTGCATGGAGACGCGTAAATCGGTCCAAGTGGTGACGAGGGAGAAAGCTGATAGAAGAAAGATGGCCTCCCGTAGTTTGAATAAATCCCATATCTTGGGCTCATGTTTGATTATGCATATCTGGTGCGACAGCATCCATTGTGAGTGTTTCCACTTCGGTATGTTCACGAAGGCCCGGTTGAAAATCTCCTCAGAGATGTCGTCAAAATGTAGGAAGGAGAAGACGTGTAGGAGCTCTAAGGCATTTCTAGCCGAATCCTCTGTCATCTTTTGAATCATTTCCACTGAAACCTCCCAAGTCGTGTAAACGGTGTACCTATAGTCGGCTCCTGCCTGGCCCGGTGCACGGCTCAGCAGTTGCTGGCGGCGTTGATTGTAGACATTGCAGTACTCTTCCATCGTATAGAGCTTCTGCCTAATCACAGCGCTAGCCTGGATGATCGCAAGGGCAAGGCAGCCTAAGAGTTTCACTAACTTCTTTGCTGGGGCCCGTGAATTTTCGTCTGAAACATTTTCAACGCAAATAGCCTTGAGCAGTAAAGTAATCGCCTCACCAACCGCCATCGAACCGAATTCGTACGAACCGACTGTTGCATGGGCCTTGCGGTCCGGGTTTCGGGTTGTGATCAAGACAGTGCCTCGGTTACCCGTCGGGAAGTAAGTGGATAGATTCAGGGCGGGGTCGTCAGCATTGTCGATGATTAAGAGCCACGGGTTTCGTGTGTTGGACAGGAGTGTTTTTTAACACCTTTCAAGTCTTCACCGGCTTTAAAAGCGCGAGTTCCAATTTCTTTGAATCCTTGTTCGGCTGCTTTGGTGGTGTTGGCGTCGATCCAAAAAACGCCCCAAAACCTGCATGTGTTAGCTATGATACATGTGCGGATAGAGACTGTCTCCATGTGATGGCAACACTTATACCACAAAATCGACGAGGGTACGTACCGCTCACGATGGTCTTCGGCAAACTTCAAACAGACCTGAGTCTTTCCAGACCCCCCTGGGCCATACAACACATATCTTTTTTGAAGCTTCGGCCCCTCGTTAGCCTTCGGCGGTAAGCAGCGCCGTTCCAACTCTTTGCAAACATTCTCACGGCCAGTGAAAACTGGGCTAACGCTATGAGGTACGTAGTAATGCTCGTTTAAGGCCACTCCTGTGAGGAGCAACCTGTTCATGGACTCCGAATCCGATGTCTTACGTTTCTGGTCAATTTCTAGGGTCATGTTTCTTGTCAGTGGGTAACTATGTTGCATTTATTATTGGTTGAAAATGATGCTAACATGCCACACGTGTATAGCCTGAGCGTCTCGGCTGGTCAACCCCGAAGCTGTGCTAACCGCTCTTCAAGAGGATCCAGCCCAGGGTTATCACCAGGTACAGACGGAAAGCCGACCGACTCACCATACTTGGTCTTTAGGGCCGTTTCGTATAGGTCTTCGATGTTTCTACGAACAATTTTGAAGTTATCGGCATCAACCTGGTTCGAAGTTATATCAAAGCGGCACAAATCGCTGTGACTAGCATTCAGCCTGACAATATTTTCTCTATTGCCACCAAGTCCGAATGTCGCGCTCTCTTTTGAGACCACCTAATTTTGACCCGGTATCAGGTTAGTTAGGGCGATGATCCACTCCTAGTTATGCAGGGTGGGACACACATTGCCGATCCCTTCCCAGAAGGACACCATCTGATAAGACTCAAGCTGGTGCCTCCATTGTTCTTTGAGCATGTAGGTAAACAGAGAGCCTTTTTGAAGAGTATCGATTATGCTGCCTTGAGTCAGACCCAATCCTTTGGCAATTTGTACCGCTGCAGAGCCAAGTCGCACGAGGTTCTCGTTGCCACCGCAGTTCGGCGTGCCGAAGAAGGCAATACCGATCCTAATGAAAGTTTAGTGTCGTCATAAGTTCGCTGTGTGGATTGCGTACGTAGTATTCCGGATAGAACTGTATCTTGGGTTATTGTGGGCGTTCACCAAGGCCTGAAGAATCAAAGCCCTATGTCAGCTCAAGTTCCGAAAAGGCACTCTCCAGCTTGCCTCGGTGACGCACCTGCTTTATCAAGATTCCCCCAAGACTATGACCCATCCAGATCAAAGGCCGGTTAACATCCTAACCCATCAGATCAGAGTTGTTGTGTCGCTGAGGGCGTGCAACAAACCTTCTTCCGCTCAAGGAAAACACACTCGAGTAGACCATCAGCCTTATCACTGAATTCGCCCTTTTCGCCGCCATAGACCAACTTTGAGTCGTATTCGTAGAGGAATATGCGAGCTAGCGGCGTATAGGCTGGCAAGTCGTCTCGAAGCCAAAGCCTCCCCGCTTGACCGCCTGGCTTTCTCCACGTATCCCAAGCGTGTTGGTCGGTAGGCTTACTGCGAGGATTGAGGCCATGGACTGCAACGATACTGGGAATGTTAGTGCGAAAGCTTATAGACTAGTACTTCTAACGGTCAACCTACTCAACGCAGAAATTATTCCCGTCCCCGCCTTCTTCGGGAACCAGTTGTCGAAGGGGCTTTGCCAGGTCAGCTCTGAGAACTTGGATAGGACGGACTGCCCTGCAAAGAGGAGGCTGACCATCACGGATAACCCAACCAATAGCCTTGCTTCGTCTGATATGCTACGGATAGCTTCCCGTAGGTCCCGCAGGTCCCGTCGGCTGTACTTGACAGTCACTGCAGGTCTCCTTTCCTGCGATCGTGAAGGCCGCTAGGAAGGGTTTTGGATGGCGGACTGACCGCGGAAGTTTGGGCCTTGCGACCGGAAATGCGGTGAGGGGGTTGATCCCTGTCGCACGGCTGACCTGTTCGCAGCCTCACTTGCGCTGCTTCCAAAAACCAGTCGAACCCAGTCGGGGATAAGCCGGGCTAGCATTGCTGCGAGGATAGTTGTTGCTGGATTGGGCCTAGAATCGTGGCGGCGCTCTAGAACCAATCACGTTTGTATGTACTTTTGCCCCACCTCAATGAGACATAAGGCTCACAATCTCAGCCTCGCTTGCTAGGTGTTGGAAGGAGTGTCGTTGGGTCGAGCCATGCGGTAAAATAGTCACCGTGTCTGAATAACTGGCAAGGAGATTCGCACTTCGCAGAGTAGATGCGGTAGGCACGTAAAGTGCCCGTACAAAACATACGGAGGCTCACTGCAAAAGAATTCGGAATCGCCACCTAGGCTCTAGTTAAGCGACAACCCACCCACCCCACCAAAATGCCTCCCCAGTCGCACCGGTAGCTAGATTTAGTGAGTAGCTTAGGTATAGATAGAAAGTTATGAGCTATGGTAACTCAAGTTTCATTATTGGACTCAGCGTAAGTTAAGTATGAATCATGCTGAGGGAAGAACACATTAAGTAGTATAAGTCACCTGTTAGAAGTTAGCCAAGAGATGAGTAAAGAGGCAGCTATAAATACAACATTAGGATTTTAGGGAAAGTGTTTTTCCTTCCCTTTTCATTGAATGTCTTGTTAGTTTAGTAGTAAAGCTTTGTATCAAGAATCATCGCTTAAAGATATTTTTTGATATAGTTACAGTAAAACTATTTTACTATCTCAGTATACAGGACTAAAATAATTATCCTACAGTCATCCTAAGAATACTTTACTACATACTTGAATACTTTGACAAACTAGGAGATGAGACCTTATTGGAGTCAGATTGTTATATCCAGCTTATATATATTCAGTTTAAGTAGAAATCTATAAAATTTTTGATATGCAGTGACTTTTATAGTCTGGAAATTCTCCTGACATCAATATAATTGAGCTAGTTTGGATTTGTCTTAAAAGAGAAATTGCTAAGAAAGACTCTCTTAGAATATGTAAAGATACTATAGAAGTATGGAAAAAGGCATGGAGCAACTTGGAACAGAGTAGAATTCAAGCTCGAATTAAGTGTATTAAGTCTTATATTGATATGGTTCTTGAATTGAAGGACAAATTATTATTATGAAAGTTAAAGAACTTAACTAAAGTTTTAACTAGATTTTAGTAAAGTAAAGCCTAAGTGAAATTCCAAATTCTTTTACAGTAAGCCTCTATATCTTCAATGTTTGACAGTTTCAGATTATAAGTTTCTAACTAGTTGGGTTTTATGACACTTTAGCAAAGTAACAAATACTTATATAATAGCTTAATGCAGAGTCTTTACTTTCTTAGATTTTAAGTATAGATAGTTTAATATATAAAGTAGAATTTAATATTATATGTATCTCTCACATGCCCTCTTCACTGCCTTGACTCAGTTCTTCATACTGTCTATAAGACTATAAAGAAACTTGTCAAAAATCTGCTCTCAGGCCTTATAAACAGTACTCTTAATCTTTTCAACTATAGTATTTTTAGAGCCTTTTATGGAGTAAAGCTCTAAATGAAGCTTATAGACTAGCTTTTTTAATTTAGCCCAAATATGTTTAATTGAATTAGGATTTGGAGAATAAGGTAGTTACTTTATTATTTGGTAATCTTTTTTCTTTAACTACTTAACTAATTCCTTTCTTGAATAAACCTTTACCTCATTTTGCATAAGTATAATATCTAAGTAATTATCTAAAATTTGTGGCAGTATTTTCTTAAGTGTATACTCAAGAATAACTCAACCTGTAATCTCTCTCTCTTACTTTCTAGATTACCTTGAAAATTTGTAAGACCTATTATTGCTTAACTCTCAAAATAACCCCAAAACATAATCTTAATATTCTTCTTAAGATCTCTTTAAGGCTTAATGCAATCCTGATTCCATTTTTCTTATGGTATTCTAAAGACCCACATTTGTTCCTTACTAGCCTACTACTCTACTATATATTTATCACTCAAAAGTACTTTTTCCCACGCTTTGACGGATCAATTATAATGATTATAAGCCTATTTGTATCTAGCCTTCTTATGATTGCTCTTCAGCTTTAGTTGTCCTTTTGCAAGCCATTTAGTGATATAAGATTCTTTTAGGCGACGTTGAATGGTAGAGCAAGAAAGGTAGAGTTGAATATTAGCTTAGAGTTCTACAAGTGGTATACGACAAACTAGGGAACCTTTTTTAACTTTACGCTATAAGATTCGATTATCTCAAGCGTCTGTTTTGTGTGGTTGGGCGCATGGGAGAGAATCGGTATAGCCTCGCACTTTGACATTGTGAACAGTATCAACTATTGTACTTTTTGGAATATTGGTCGCATAGGAAATTGGCCCAAAAATTTCTCCAGCATCATGTCTGCCCACTTAATAGGCCCACTCGACAGGACTTAACTTGTGGCAGGTCGTTTTATGCTGGGTGGGTATTGAGGAATTCAACGTGTCCACGTTGTTTACTTTGAGAACTCGCTTAGAAGTAAATAAGGGCAGGTGAGACAGTTACGGCAGGTGAGACAGTTTCTAGAAGGTTCCACGCCGATGGCGATAAAATCGCCCTAGGACCCCAAGCAAAATCCACAACACAATAGATAGAGAAGCTACCATCCAGAATGCACTTCAGGCCTTTAAACTCGATGACTTCCCATCAATTCGGGCTGCTGCTCAAGCTTATGAGGTGTCCCCTGCCACCCTCGCCCGCCGAGTTAAAGGCTCCACCAGCGCCCGGAAACATAACGAACCGCGACAAGTATGTAACGAGGCAGAAGAGAAGGCAATTATTGCTTGGATCCAGCTCTGGCAAAAGCGAGGGTTTCCTGTATGTCACGATATGCTTAAAGCTACTGCGGAATATATTATGGTACAGCGAAATGGCACCTATAGACGCAAAACACTTTCTACTTAGGTTTTAAGCCGTACTTGGTTCTGTTGCTTTGTCAATCGACATCTATTTCTCAAGTCAATTATGTCTCGCTCTATTGAGTAAGAAAGGACTGAGGCTTGTACACGAGAAAACTTTGAGAAGTGGTTTAATGTCTATCGTAATACAACAACTACCCATAAGGTCACACCTTGCAATATCTACAACCTAGATGAGATCGGCTTTTAAATGGGCGATGCTGCTAGATCATATGTCATTATAGATAAATGCTTAGGCACAAAAGGATATACAGGGTGTGGATCTAATACTGAAAACATTACAGTTATTGAATGTGGTTGTATGGACGGAACTGTTTTATCACTCTTTATTATCTTTAAAGGCAAAAACCTACAAAGCACTTGGTTTTCTGAAGACGCACTGAATGACTGGATGGCTGTAACAAGTGACAGTGGCTGGACAAACAATCTACTCGCTATTACCTGGCTGAAAGAGATTTTCGACAAGCATACTCAGGCAAAGGCCAAAGGCGGACCTAGAATCTTAATTATTGATGGACACTCTAGCCATGTTAGCCCTGAGTTCCTAGAGCATTGCGAAAACCGTCGCATTGTTGTTCTCTGCTTACCTGCACATACATCGCACATTTTACAGCCAATGGATTGAATGTTTCCTTCCTACAAGCATTGGTTTTGTCACAAGGTGGATAAACATCTAAGATGTGGCAAAAAGCGAATTACTAAAGCTTACTTTATGAATATTCTGGCTCGGTCATGTCCTATGGCTTTTACAAGTAAAAATGTACGGTCAGGGTTTGCGAAAACGGGGCTAAATCCATTTAATCCTGCATTAGCTCTTCGACAACTATCACTACTACCTTCGACACCACCTCGTCTAGTAATTCCCTTGGAGTTCCAGACCCTGAAGGACCTTGCAGCACTCAAGCATTATATCAACATGTCAAATGCATATCCGTCCGATGATTTAGAGACTGGAAAAATCATTTGAGCAAAAATTGACAAAGCCGCAACTACAGCAATGACCACGATCGCGATTTTTGACCGTGAAACTGTAGAGAGAAATGCCTTTTTGGCTGAGCAGCAAGCTAAGCATGGTGGAAAGTGTAGGCGGGTATTGGGGGGTGCAGCTTTGACCGTAGATAATGTAAAAGAGAAGACGAAGGCAAAAGAGAAGGGCCCGAGTAAACCCCAGGTTGCGCCAGCTACACGAAACACACATAGCCGCAAGTGCCCAGCAATGCCAGAGAGTCCAGAGGAGTCCTCGGCCTATACCTCGGACAGTGATTCAAGCTATATTAGTGAATGTATCGCGCTTGAGATGCGAGAGTAATGTATGTAGCAATTAGTGTCGCATGTGCCGTAACTGTCGCATCTGCCGTTTTTTACTCCTACCGGTTGGAGACTAATGACCTGGGACTGTAGCTAAAAATATACACAGTCACATGATCAGGCTACATGACATGTTGTGCTATTTTCCTGGGAGATGGTTTTTGCGCTAAATTAGAGAACTCCGAGAGCGCTTTCAGAAGTAGAGTAGGGGCAGGCCGCTTGTGAAAAGTATTAGTGATGCACCCGCCGGGGGGGGGTTGGGGAAGGCGAATTTAGCACTTGCGGAGTGTGCTTTGAATGACTAACACAAGTAGAGTAAAGCAAGTAAAGTCAATCTGACCGTCATAAAACGCGAGGGAAGTACCACTTTAAGGAGTTCAAACCGATATTCGTAAAATCCCATTACCCGTTCGAGTTTTGCTAAAACTTGGCCTCGCTAGGTCCTGGTGCATACCGCTAATGGTTGAACCAACTCAGCCTAGGCCCTACGTGTCTACCCAACCGGAGTCAAATCTACTTCGGCTTTTAATATCTTGTGCTTCAACCGTAACTACAAGCACGCCACTTCATGAGCAGGAACTATCTACTAAATTCATGCTTCGGGACCCCCCAGAGTCTTCCTCGCCACATTCCCCCAATCCCCAATCAGCCAACCCTTTCCAGTCCACTCGCCCTTGAATTCTGCTAAGGTCTTCCCCCTAACTCTTTGACCGAGAATCTGCCGTCGGACTTCAACTTCCTTCACACCTGTACCCCTCACTAGCCTCTCCACCTATTCAAGCGATATCGCCTCCCGGTCTGTTAGCCTCCGCGCCTCCCCTAATGGGTCTCCGATCCCTAGGGGTGCCGTAAAGTAGTGCTCGAGGACGTCTCCACCCGGAAGAACCATCTTCGGCACGAGAACTTTTAGTTCCCTGATACTGTTCAAGTCCCTCACGACCCGCTGGATACTGAGGACTATAGACTCAGTTTCTTGGCGGCCCTTTTCTCCCTCGCTGAAGGGTCTGGCTCGATCGAAGCGTCTGGGACTGAAGATCTCCGGGGGAGCAACCCACCTGAGCGTGACGCGGCGAATGAAGGAGCAATTTCGAAGACTATGTCTCGCTAGGAAACTTTCGATAACGGTGTGCTTGATAGGGCTTGCTGCGGTGTAGGTATCGAGATGGTCTTCGAGGATAAAGCTATTGTGGCCGTAGAGGATGGCTGAGGCTTTGGGTTGGATCTGGCGACAGGTTTGGAAGGAGATTGGTGGCGATTGAAGAGGATGGATGGGCTTTTTGAGGGCCTGCTGAGAGAATGCAGTCCTCGTGGGAATGGACGGGCAGTCTGTTCAAGCAGACGGTTATTGGTGAGTCATTGACGAGGCAGAGTATGTAGGTTTCGCGTCGGATCTCTGGGGGAAGTGAGAGGAGATGCGGAGGATCAAAGCCTGCTACGGCGTTTGGCATGATCGGACAGCAGAAGGGGGTGCGGATGGTTAGTGCTTTGGTGCACAGTTTACAATGGAAGTATTTATACGGATGTATAGTTGGCAATTGGAAGCGGGATTATACTGCTCAGCCAAGTTAGATCACGTGATCTAGACATACTAACGATCCGATTACGTTGACGAAGCGTTACGACACGTTTGCAAGATATATATCGGCATCTGCCGTGGCTCATAGCAGGAAATTTAGCACTCAAATAGCTTTGCTTGGGAGCTCTTGTAAATCTGTTCTTTGTGTGATGTCCGGGACGTTAACAGCCCGTACGTACACACCCTGGCTCTGTACGGGGCGTACTCAAAACGTGGTGCTGGGACTCTTTGAAGCCGTTGGGCATTTCTACTGTAATAGTGGCTTGAGGTTGTAAAAGCCATAAGCCATGGAGTATCAGACAACTGGCAGTTTTGGAGCTTTGAATAATCTAGCAGAGGGACTTGGACAAAACTGCGGTGCGATTAAAACAGCTGGGCTGGACTACTTGAGGGAGAAAAATTTTGGACTACTTTGACTATTGGAAACACTGTATTACCGCAATTTGCGCTTGCAGAACACATAGATACATAGGGCAGGCAAATCATATAGAAAGTAGTTAACCATGGGAGAAACGCCTAGATGCTTACTTCCGATGAGATAGGACGTACCAGGTCCGTATCTATGATGAAGTTGGTGTGCCATCGCATAGAGCATCTTTTGTTAAGCCTACTTGCTAGATTACCTACCCTAAAGTAGCTAGAAGATGTGTGCGACGGAGCAGATGTTCCCCGTGGTGTCAGTGAACACTTTTGCAGACGCCTAGCGTGGCCTGCGTAACGGCTGGGCATGGCTGGGCATGATAGGCCATAACTTATCAGGACTGGTGGCGACATTCAAGGGGGGGAGCGGCGTCTTTAGTTAGACCAGAGCAAACATCCTCCATTTTTTGTTGTAGCAGCATGTATGAGAACTACTTCTTCTATCTTATACTTTGAAAAATCGTAGGATTGTGTGCCAGCAGCAGTGCATTCTGGGGCTCGCGGTCTAGCCCGGCAGTCAGCTAGTTTCGCCGACTAGTCGCCTTCAACGATAGTGCATTTAAGGCGGATGTTCTGGGGCAAATGCCTACGCTGCCTCAGTACTATAACCTCTGTAGGTGAATGCCGTTGAGGAAGCGTTTCGTTGAGACGTCACAGTGAATGACTACTTGGAATTGAAATTGCGCTTCGACGTGTCGCGTGCAGCTAATTTCGTTGGCGTTGTTCACCCACTTTCGGTGTGATTGCCGCAGAATCGAACCTGAGAGCTCGCTCTTTTCCATCCGATACTCTAAACAATCAACCATTACCATTTGAAACTTGAGACGCCTCGGTGAATACTTGGGATCTCCAGTGGATACTTGAAATACCGCAGTGAATTTGGAGCCTGAAGGGAGGATTTCAAAGCATAAATACACCCCTCCCATGAGCCTAGAACGAGCTTCTTCTATTATCTACCAACACTCTCGAACAGCGCGACAACAAGCAACATCTAAAATACTCCAACATCGAAGCACTTCCTCTATCACGGCTACAGGCTTTCTTCTCCCAAGGCAAACGAACAATACAACGATGGCGGGGAAGCCTGGGTGTAACGCGCTTGAACTGTGGAGATGCGTATGTCACAACTGCTTATCCCAGCTCCTTTATATCCTAGGTGAATCCGGCAAACGCTCGGATCTCCAGTGCGCGTGCGGTGAACGGCACAACCTTAGGGCGTCCATCCAGTATATGGATTGCGCCCATCCTAAATGCATGTAAGTAATTAAATCACAGATAACAGGACTGCTTATTTGAAGTGTCGCTGACAGGGACGCTGTGTGGTAGACACTGCGTACCCTATATTGATGCCTGATACTCTGATCCTAGTAGGGGAGGAGGGACGGTCGGTGGGCTTAAGGTGGAAGTGGTGAGGGGGGGCGGTGGAATTTCATTGGTTTGGATAACTAGGTTCTAGGCTCTTCTCAGCGGAAGGGCGCTGTTCTATTCGAAAAGGTGTACTCGCCTTCGGAAGAGGCGAACATAGAATAACACACACTTGGCGCCAATCCATGAGCATGGAGAGTATAACGTATAGGACCATGATGTTGCGCACTACTAGGAAGTTGCGCAGCCGAACCCCACCAAAAATGCCAAAATTAAGCGTTTCTCAAACAGCTCCCTCATAGCCATAGTAATGGCGATCAAGCTGAAATTAGGGTGGAAAAAAGAAAATTGATGTGAGTTAGTTTAGCGAAAGTTTCAGCCTGATATTAATACTAACGCAAAAATGGGGAGCTGCACTAGTAGCCCAATTAGGTTTACATACTAAATTGCCATTTTTCACTACCATTTTTTAATACCATCCACATGGAAATAAATTAAGAAAATGGGCTTAGTGGAAAGCAGGTTGCATAAGCAGCATGAATTCTGTTTTTTGAGTTAGTAGCAAATGTGGTTGAAGCATGGTGATGCTGTAAAATTGTGAGAATTTCTTTAACTAAGTCTTAACTAAAATTGAACTTTCATAAGCAAATTTCATCTGGAAGACTGCATCCTATGATAAAATTATGTACTAGAATTAAACTGCCACCACTGGCTCATATATACCCCCAAAGATTATATTAGTACAACTAATTCAAGCAATTAAAATTGCTTGTAGTAGAGCATTTCTAATAAAGTGTTCGAAATATGAGAGCTCATATCGCGCCTCGCTTAGCTAAAAGTGCTATTTTGAAGTGATCGATTTCAAAATTTCAAAGTAGATTTAAAGTATGCTAGTTATATGACGAGTTAATTTTCTGGAGCGTCAGACACCAGGAAGACTGTAACGCACTGCTCAAAGTGTTGTTGTGGGCTTTTTCGCTTACCGCGCAACACCTGTGTAGTGCGCAACATCATGGCCCTATACGTTAGCTAACAACACAGCTGTCCCGGATCGGTGATCGTGACTTTTGCTCGATCAATGGTCTGGACCATTCGTGAAGATTCTAACTACTTGGTGAACAGATATACATGGATCGTTACTGGCGTTTGACATTCTTGATTTATGGCCTGCGCGGGTAGGATACTACAGCTGTGCCATTAATCAAGGACCCATTCGATTGGACAAGCGAAATTCTTGGCTACTGAACATAAGTTTTAGACCACCGCAAAATGTAGTAAAGCCATCGGCTTCCCTCTCATTCAGAATCTCTGAGTGGTTCCGCAGCGCAACGTAAACCCTTGAAATGAAAACAGCAGGCTTACCGGTTTCAATCGACATCGAAAATAATCCTGACAAGGTAGGACGCCCAAACACCATAGGGGCCTCTAAAATATCCTCAAGCCCTAACTACCCGATACAGCCACAGGCCCCAATCCCTTGAATAATGCAGCGTCTTTCAAAGACACAAGTATTGTGACTAATGTAACTACCTTGATCAATGTGGCCCATGTATGATGGAGCGGACGAAGTTTGAATTTGGTGAACGGAGCCCGGTATTCAGTAAACTACCGTTGATAACACCACGTAGTGTGAAAAAGGGTTCCATTAGCCGCAGCGTACAACCCCCAACCGATAATCTTGATAGTCCTACCAGATCTTCAGAAATCTTTTTGCCCTTTTGAACAAGCACCTCAACTGGCTTTGGAACGGTTTCGATGCTGGAGGCCAGATCAGCTTCACTATTTGTACTGCGTGTTGTGGTTGGCGCCCGAGCGGTGCCTAGGCCATAGGGGGTGCTTGTGCGCTGCTGAGGCCAGTGCCTGAGCCTTACTAAAGCACCCCCGAGGCTCGGTTCTTCCGCGAGGCCTACCACTTGTATCCGAGGCCTATGATGGGTATGCCCGAAGGCAGAGGGTGTTAGCATTATATATATATTGTAGCTAAAGACCCTATGTAATAACAGAAGAATAACCGCTCATCAATACAATTAGTCCGCTACAACACTGCGGAGGTCTTGAGGAGGGTAATGGTGAATTTTTGGCAGTTTGCCGAAAGAATGCCATAGTCTGGCATGCTAATAGCGATTTTGTCCGCTACAGAATCAAGAGGGAATAAGTCAGCATTCCATGTCAGATTGGCAAACATCTTAGACAAAGGGTGCTGAGATCGCATCGAAGGATAAGATTGGGAAGACAGCTATGGAGCTTGCAGAGGAGAAGGGAAATTGGACTGTGGTTAATGTGCTGAAGGTTAGGATAAGTGGGGTGAGGGGGAGTAGAAATTTCGGTTGAGGCATATGCTAGGTGTTGAGATGAGGTGAGAAGGTGGAATACTGGTTGATGGCTGAGGTTGATCCTGGTTCTAGTATATCTGATTGAGATCCTTTTGGCGTATCTGGGGGACCGTTAACGTTGCATGGGGCGTTGTTACTCGGCTCGTATTTGCTACGTGTTAACGCGTGCGCGCGCGTTAGTTTGGGCTTAGGCGTCCGCGTAATGTAGGGTAGTTACGGGTCCGGATGTCGGCCAGTCAGCGCCAGCCAACGCGAGCTGACGCCTGCCAGCGCGAGTTCGATTCGACGATGCCTGCTACGCTATAGATCGAGCCGCTATCTGCGGAACATCATCGCGAATGCTGCCAGGGCTGAGAAGGTGGCAGGAGATGGATATTTTCGGATACGTCCGGGTGGGGGCCCTGATTTTGCACTGGGAGACAGGGCTATACCAGCTAGCTTAGGCCCTCGAAGCTGAGTCATTCGCTCTTAAGGCACTCAGACACCATGCGATAGCCAGAGCAGTCGGGGTACTTAAGGAAAGGGAGAAGCTTCTCAGTGACTCTTACTATTGCAGCCTAGCCGAGCAGGACCCAGCGACAAGTTCGCCTTCTAGAGTTGAAGATAGCATTGATGAGCGGGCGGAGTTGGTTTACAAAGCCGTGGATACTCTCAGCCAAGCTATAGAGCGAGTGGAGGTACCGCCTGGCAAATACCCGCCTTCTGGATTAAGGAGCGATGGCCTAGACTTCCCGGTTCAACCAACTATGAAAGCACCGGTAAGGACTTAAGAAAACCCCTATCGGGACAGCAGTATTGAGCGTTATGAGTAATGTCGCTGCAGGAAGTATCCGGCGTCGAGTACCGTATGCTAGCGTTGCCGAATCCAACTCCGTGTCATGCCACGAAACTCAGGCATTAGAGACTAGAAAGACTAGAGAGGCGGTGCTTCACCATTAGATTCTTGTAGCCCATGTAGTTTCCTTTCAGCAATGCGATCTTCCTCAGAGTCATAACTGCTATCCAAATCCCATCTCCTTCTCCACTCTCCTTTCCCTTTCCTTTAGCTGTACAGGATGTCTGAGTTAATTTAGTACTGATTATGGCTTTGGGCTGAGAGATGGATTTTGGCTCCCGATACTAGCATACCCCAAAATGATTCAAGCATACCTCCCCCTGTTTACTACAGGCATACCCCAGTCTACACAATACCCAACTATAATATACTCTCTGTACCTAGCATCTATATTCATGTTTTATAACTTTGAAAGCTTTAGTTGTATTTCTAATATACTAATAATGAAGCTACTGGTTTAGAACCATTTCCATAAAGTGGTATTAATTATCATTAAGATGCTGGAATTGAGTATTTTTTGTTATTTTGATAAGTTATTGATAGCTATTAGCACTAGTTTAGCAAAGTGCTTAGCTAAGTACACTATACTTAGATTTGAGGTATTTCAGGTAACTTGATTAATAAACAAAGTCTTCTTGTTACTGGGAACCAAAATCCCTTCTTAGCTAGAATTTAATGAAGTAGCATGCAATTATATCTTTTGATTTTTTGAGTGATAAAACTTGAATTGCTAAGTAACAAAACTCTAAATAATATATTTGATGAAGAGAAGAGAAAAGCACTTTCTGTTGCTTTCTAAGTACTCTTTATAGCAACTCTTTATCAAGTTACTTATTATCGACTATTGAGTGATTACATATTACAATACAGTTACACCAAGGTATAACTCATAACTTGAATTCTAAATAAGGAAACCTGAGTTACTTTGTGACTTATATCTTTCTTACTAATGTCTAATTACTGTATAACTTACTATTCCTAACTAACATGTCTCTTAGCTATCTTAACTGGTTACGGATCTATCAGTTCTTTTCATGATTTGTTCTTAATCAGTTCTTGACAAAGAGCTTTTATAATTTGTTGGTTATTTCTTATATTACTCTTTTGGCACTATGGTAGCTAGCTAAGTTTGCTAAGTAAGGACTGCTTGATCAAGGTGTTGTCTTATATTTTTCAGTTATTATACACAGCATACAATGCCTAGGCTTGGCAACCTATATATCATTACTTTAAGTACTCTACCCTGGTAAGTCCTGTTGCTGCTTGTATTTGGTAACTGGCTTTCCTAGCCATATGCCATATTCAATAGAGCTTCATTCATGATTTGATCAAATAGTTCCTACACTACTCTTATATTCATGGTATTGTACAACCTGTAACGATCAAACTCTAATAGAGTCTTACTTTCTAGTTTATCTAGGTGTTTAGGTACATAGTGAGACATTCTTAGAATTACTGTGAGACAGTTATATTAATCCTATATACTGAAATAGCAAAATGGTTCTACTGCAACTATATCAAAGAATATCTTTGAGCGATGATTCTTAGTACACAGCTTTATTGCTAAACTAATAAGACATTTAGTGAAGAGAGAAGGAAAGATGCTTTCCCTGAGATCTTAACATCGTACTTATAGCCACCTCTTCACTGACCTCTTAATTACTTACTAACAGGCAACTCATATCATTTGATATATTCTTTTCTCAGTGTAATTCACACTTGACTTACGCCAAGTCCAATAATGAAACCTAAGTTATCGTGACTCATAACTCTTTGTCCATACCTGAGCTGCTCACTACATCTAGCTGACATATCTTTCAGCTATTAAATATTCTTCAGCTTTCCTAGTTCTACTCCTATAGGCAACAGTTCTGCGTCCATAAGTCATGGTGATTTCTTTTGACTGATCGCTTCCTAGCTAGGTTGCTTGGTAGTTGCATAGCTGGCTGAGGTTATTATCTTGACTAGAGTGTAGATAATTTATTAGCTTGCTGCGGATTGCACTCTCAGTGCTGAGAGTGCTGATTGCACAAATCTTGCTTTAGCCCCCACTTACCTATAGCAAGTACTATCTATCCTCATATTTGATTTATTCTTGCCAAGCCATATATGCCATCCTTAGCTCTATGAGTCCATAATCTAGTCTAATGATAGTAATGCCACTCTTGTGTCTATAGCAATCTTGATGAGGCTTGGAATATTCATGACATAACTATAGATTATATACCATATATAGATTATATACTATTTTTATTTTGGCCATTTTAATAGACTAAAGACTTTATGCTAGCAAGGTTTGGTATGAGTTCTGTTATATGGCCATCACTATTACAATAAGCAGAAATGCTAGATCGACAGGGTTGATTTGCTAAATCGACAGGCTCTTTCCGTTTACTCCAAAAAGGCTTTATTTTTTAGTTTTTATTGCTATATAGAGCTAGTACAAATGCCGAATACAAGTAAGAATAAAAGAAAGGTTATCTAGCTACCATTTTTAGATACGTTGAAACGTGGTTGGTCAATTAGTTCAAAGACAGAAGACTGACGAAGTGTGGAGTTGATTTGACGCGCTCTAGTAACACGATTGAGACAACGAGCTGGTTGTTCTCTTGCTTCAGCTGGTTTCCCACGTATTACTGCTATAGCAGGGTCGAGAACAAGTGGTTGGGCAACCTCCGGCACATGAGGTAAGAAGTGCCAGTGTGGATGAACATCTTCAAGGGTTAGAAACCCAGTTTCTGCAATCTGAACCTGAATCTCGTAAGTACATGGCATACCCATAGAGCTCCGAAAAGTACCAGTGCCTTCTGGGAGTGGATCCGGAGAAGCTAACAGAAGCTTTTGCCTCCATATTTGCCCTAAAGCATAGTTAGAGATACGGCTGAGGAGTTGAGAATATAGGGGATCCATTGCGGTATGCGGTGTACAAGACTTATTGATCGCCACTCCAGCTTCATAAGAGGCATATTGATTAGTGAGAAAAAGGCTAATGTTGTCGTACACCATTTTGAGGTCCCCCGTAGAGCATTGTAGATAGGATTTAACCATGTTATGTTCTCCTTCCACTTGTGATGTAACGTGATTACCCAGATGTAGATGCTTATCTGTATAAGCATGTATGATTGCATGCTTCCAGCCTACTAGCCAGGTGTTCTTGATATACTGAATAACAGCTAGCACAATAGCATCATACGTATCCTGCAACATATTCCAATTCTCTTCATAAGCTTATTTCATTCTTGACTGGACCACCTTTGCCCAAGCTTTTATAAATCCCTCCTGGGCTTCATCTTTTTGAATGGATTCAGTATCATGCATTAGGACATTTATCTCAACATGCCAGGTATATAGTAGTCATATCATTCACAGAAAGACATGTCTGCACGCATTGATCAAAGCCACTTCTTGGTCCGTAATGGCTACTCCTATTTTCATACCGTCTACCATAAGTTTCTTAAGCTCTTGTAAGGCCCACGAATAATCATCTTCCTCCTCTTTTGCAAGAAAACAGAACGCTATATGGAAGTTCTTGTTAAGATATGTCGTACCTATACAGTTAAGTAAGAGCATCTTAAACTTGTTCGTCCAGTAAGTGCAGTCCATAAGCAATACGTCAGGGTACTGCTGAAAGAGCTCTACACTCTTCAGATATGCAAAAAATAAATAAGTAACATGGCCAACAGGATCAGTCCGATAGTTAAACTTGTAGACACCTTGTTCTAATGTGGCAATGAGGGACTCTATAGGGCTTTTGCCGGCCAGGTTCTTAAGCTATAAAATTCCATGAGCATTGTAGATATCATGTTCAATCAAGGTATAATCAGTAATTTGATGGATACTGTAAGAATTTTGTATAGCTTTGATCCAAATGTTGATATAGCCTCTACTTGAGCTCTAACTTCTGGAGGCATACATCACTGAATTGGGTGGCTAAAGCTACTAGATGTAGCCTCATGGTTATAGTCCGGATTTCGAACTTTGATAGTCCAGACACTGTCCTTACAGTTTGCGCACATGGAAAAAGGGCAATTAGTGAGTCTTGTTCCAGTATCCTGAAGTTTGTTCAGACCTATAAGCTTATGACATGGCTAATATGCTCCTCCCAGGTCACATTTGAGGTATAGCACTTGATCTCTTGAGTTGTACCAATATGTACTGATCGCGTAGCCACACTATCTTGCATGGGACTGAAACTCCTCCATTAAGGCTTCTCAGCTGGTATAGTTAACTACTTCTGAGAGCAGTAGTAAGCTCATTATTGCAGATATGACTGGAGATGGTGAGGAAATGAGGCGATATGGCAATTAAAGAGAAAATTTTCTTTGCCTAACGGTGCTATATCACGAGCCTGTCGATTTAGTAAATCGACCTTGTCAATCTAGTATTTCTGACTGTGGTAATAGCAACAGCCTATTATATAAACTATAAGAGCCCTTTAGTAAGCTTTATATTATTTATTTGACTTGTGTCAGTAAAAATATAGTTTTACTTTATTAAGAGTCTTGAATTAGCTACTCATAAGTTAAAGCAATAAAGCAAGCAAAATTTTTCATTTCTAATTTTTGTTACAATTTTTGAAGATTCTATGATATTATAAATATTTTGAGCCTTAAGTTACAAAATGCTACAAATGTGGAAATAGTATTCAAAGCGATAATATATAAGCTACCAAACCTGTATACTGTATACTATATACAGGAACTGAAAAATATAAGATAATATCTTAATTAGGCAACCTTTACTTAGCAAACTCAACCAGCTACTATAATGTTAAGACAGTCATATAAGAAGCAATCGATGAATTATGAAGCTCTTTGGTTAAGGATTAACTAAAGATAACTAAAGAGAAAAGCTGACAAATTTCTGATTAGCTATAGTAGCTAAAGGACATATCAGTTAAAAGTAGAAAGTTATATAATAATTGCACATAGTCAGAGAAGATATAATTACGAAGTAATACAGAAGTGATACTGTGTGACGATCTGACTCTGATAAGGTCTCGTCTCCTAGTTTGTCTTGGTGTTCAGGTACATGGCAAGGCATTCTTAGGGTGACCGTAAGACAAGTATATTAGTCCCATATACTGAGATAGTGAAACGGTCCTACTGCAACTATATTAAAGGATATTTTGAGTGATAATTCTTGGTACAAAGCTATATTGCTAAACTAATAAGATATTTAGTAGAGAGGGAAGGAAAAATACTTTCCCTGAAATCCCAATGCTATATTTATAGCTGCCTCTTCATTAATCTCTTGGCCACCTGCCAACGAGCAACTCATATCACTTAATGTGTTTGTTCTTCAATGTGACTTACACTTGACTCATGACCACCTGTTCTTCGTTCGTAAGTTATGGTAGTTCCCATTGGCCAGTTACTTCCTTGCTGGACTGCTTAGCAGTCATGTGGCTAGCTGAGTTCGTTGTCTTGACCAAGGTATAGGTGATTTATTGAGTTGCTATAAGTTACGCTCTCAGCACTGAGGGTGCTGATTGTACCGACCCCTACTTTGGCCTCCACTTCCTTACGGCAAGTGCCATCCGTCTTTCTATTCAGTTCATACTTGCTGAGATATGCATACTATTCTTAACCCTACAGGTTTGCGATCTGGTTCAATAGTACCAACGCCGCTTTCATGTCTATGGCATTCCTGATGAGGTTCAAGATGTTTATAACATACTGATACCATTGGATCAGACTATAGACCTATAGGGTTAAGGGCAGTATGAACGGCTTAACAAAGATAAACTAAATACAAGAACAGATAGTACTTGCCATAAAAGAATGGGGGCCAGGGTAGGAGTACACTCAATCAGCAACTGCAGTGCTGAGAGCACAACCCATGGCAACTCAATAAATCATCCATACCTCAATAGAGGCAATGACCTCAGTTAGTTACATAACTGCCAAGCAGCTTAGCTAGAAAGCAACCGACAAACAGAAACTACCATAACCTATGAATATGAAACTGTTAGTTATGAAAGAAGGACCAGGAGAGCTGAAGGACACTTAGTAGCTAAAAGACACATCAGCTAGATATAATAGGCAGCTTGGGTATGAATGGAGAATTATAAGTCATGGTAACTTAGATTTCATTATTGAATTCAGCTTAAGTCAAGTATGAGTCACACTGAGGAAAGAACACATTAAGTAATATAAGTCGCCTGTTGGCAGTTGGCCAAGAGATTAGCGAAGAGCTAGCTATAAGTATAGCGTCGAGATCTTAAAGAAAGCATCTTCCTTTTCTTCTTCACTGAATGTTTTATTAGTTTAGCAATCAAGCTTCGTACCAAGAATCATCACTCAAGAAATCTTTCGATATAAGTTGCAGTAGGACCCTTTCACTATTCTAGTATATGGAATCAATATAACTGTCTCATGGTCACCCTCAGAACACTTTGTCACATACTTGAACACTTAAACAAACTAGGAATCAAGACCTTATCAAAGTCAGATCATTACAGAATTCTAGCTGGAAAGTAATTCTGGTCCCTGGTAATAAGAAGACTATGTCTATAAATCAAATTACCTTAAATACCTAAGTTTAAGTAGTATATACTAATATTGTCTATTTCACAATACTCAAAGTCTTTGCTACTATATATAACCTAAAATTGAATTTGTAACTACTTGTAGCCTCTGGTTACAATCAGATTGCATAAGCTTAAAAGAATTATTTATTAAGGGGCCTACACAGCTATTATTTTAGAATATATTTTACTTTATTATACCAGTTAATTTTAGAGAAGTCTTTCTATAAAACTCTACTATAAATAGTATTACAGCAATAGTAGTCTTTAGCTCATAAATACTACTTGGCAAACATACTAAAGATAATGGAGTATTATACTAATATAGAGATTACTAAGTAGGATATATTGAGTATATAATAGGTATTGGTATAGAAAATTGCATATAATTTATAAGTTAAATATAATTTATAATTATACTATACTGAATAACTATATGTAATAGCAATTAAAGGGTTTTAAAGTGAAGACTCTATTGTTAGAGATTATAAAAGCTTAGTAAAATACTATTAAGAATAGATATTTTAAAGTTTAAAAGCTTTACTATTTATTTCAATTTCTTTAAGCTTATGAATATATAGTAAACCTATAGCAAACAGAAAAAGCTTATTATAATAAAGTTGAAATGATGTAGAATGCAGTATTCTAGACTAGTACAGAATTTTCTAAAATATATATGATATAATTCTACTTATAATCTTCACAAATAGAGGAATTTGCGAATTATATCTAGGACATAGCTTAGCTTTATAGAGAGCTACCTTAAGCTTAGCATATTAATAGAGAAAAAGTCTTTTGATGTTGTCCACTACTATTTTAAAGTTTTTAGTTGAAACCTAAAAATATTCCATTAATATTTTGTAAGCTCTCCTAATTTAAGAAGTTATTTAATAATTAAAGTAAGTTACTTTATTTACTCAATAATAAATCAGCTAATATTATTCAGATTTTAATTAAGTATAGTTAAAGCAAATAAGAAGACAAAACTGTAAATTGTAAACATTTTGTTATATAATCGACTAAGTACAAAAGTGAAAGCTAGGTAAGGAACAACTGTATTTGAAAGCGACAACTAACTAATTCTACATAGGGTTTTACCTGACCTTATATATTGATGCTAGTGTTACTCGAGCCTCTGGAAGCATTGTTGAGGATGTCCAGATAATAAACTTCTGGACATGATTATGCCCGGATATGACTGATTTCAATGGCAGTAATGTTTCCAAACAATGCACAGGCACCAATCACAACACTTCCACTTGCCTAGCATTATTGTTGTTATAATTCTTCTTAGCTAAGTAGGGGGGTAGTGTAAAGACACAAGTGGCGTAAAGACACATCTTTCGTAAGAGATTATTGTAACACTTATCAACATCTGGATATCTCAATATGGTCTGGAAACATAGTGCGAAAGCTGCAGACATGGAGGAAAGGATGATATAAGCCATAGTTGCAGTGCAGACAGGTACAGTCAAAAATCCGGGTGAGGCTGCAAAGCTCTATGGACTTTATCGAAAATTACTTAGTCGATGGCTTCAAGGTGGAAAAACGTGTAAAACGGTCCGCGAAACTCAGCAAATTTTATCTAAGGCTGAGGAAACAGTTCTAAGACGTTGGTGTTCTCAGTTGACAGTTGCTAGTTATTCATGTTCTTACATGGTGTTGAAAGAGATGGCTGAGGTAATCATAGCAGAAAGAATTATTAAAGTCAATGATACGACAATGACACTTGTACAATACCTTTCTATAGGACTTCAGTGGGCTAAGCGCTTCGTAATACGCCATCCAACCCTCAAAAATACTAGAAGCACACAGATTGACCTTACACGTTGGATGGACCCGACTGTGGAAGTACTCACCTTCTGGTTTGACTCGTTCAAGGATGTATTACTTTCACGAAAAGTTGACATCAAGAACATTTACAATATGGATGAGACGGGATTTGGTATGGGAGTAGAAGAAAGTTCAAGAGTTATAGTTGATACTAAATTAAGAACACGTTATAAGTTAAAGCCTGGACGTCAAGAATGGGTTTCAGTAGTTGAAGCTATTTGTGCTGATGGAGGCTATTTACTACTATTTATTATCTTTAAAGCTATAGGTGTCAATTCTCAATAAATTTCAAAGGAAACACCTAATGACTAGTACTTTGGAGCTAGTGGCAAAGGCTGGACAAGTAATATTCATGGTTTAGAATGGCTGTGCTGCATTTTTGAACCTTTAACTTGCGAAAAAGTCAATGGACAAACTCGAATTCTAGTTTGTAATGGCCATAACAGTCATATATCTGGCAATTTCATTGGCCATTGCATGAAAAACAACATTATTCTTCTTGTTATGCCTCCTCATTTGTCACATTTAACTCAGCTATTAGATGTTGCTGTCTTTGGCCCTCTTAAGCGGGCATTTGCAGTAGAAGCTGACCAGTTGACACGAACCGGAATTAGATGCATTCAAAAAACTGAATGGGTAGAGCTTTACCAACTAACTAGGATAAGAGCTATGCATCCTTCAAATATTCTGGCAGCATGGTTGGGTACTGGATTGAATCTATTTAATCCTCAGAAGGCATTTGGACAGATTCCGGCTGTGTCTGCTTCTGTTACACTATTACTACAAGCAACTACTATGAACAGCTTAATAGATATATCGCTTTTAAATAGCTTTCCACCTGAGGGTACTACCCCGCGACTTTCTAATGCAGTTCTTCTTATGGCTGTTAATAGTTTGCAACCATTATCTGAACCGGCTTAGCAATATATTGGCCGACTAGTGGAGACTTCAGAACAGCTTGAAACGGACAACACTGTCCTTAGGAAAGAAAAGGGTAATAAAGATATTGTTCTAGATAAGCATCGTGCAGTAAAGAAAGAAAAGTGGCTTATCCTAAAGAACGTAGTATTGGTTAGCACAGGTATCATTGAGGATAAGGTGGTTGCGGCAGAGGCAGAAACAAAGGCAAAGGTGGAAAGTAAGGGTATTAAGAAAACAGTACCTATTGTAGTTGAGTCTGATAAGAACGAGAGTGAATTTTCGGAAGAGTCGAATAAGATGAGGAAGTGTATTGTGGTAGAACAATTGTAAATAGAAATATGTGTCTTTACGCCATTTGTGTCTTTATGCCACCCCCCCACTTATAGTCTAGTTATCACTTGACCTAAAACTTGATTCAAGTGATGACTAAGCAATACATCTTTGTTTACTATAAGCCATAAGCTCTTTTATGCTCTTCTAACCGGCCTCGGGATATTGCTTTAGTAAGGCTATCGGTCAGCATATTTGCTATAAGAATATACTTAGGAGTAACGATACCACAGGCAATGAGATCTCTAATATAGTATTAGTGAATGTTAATTGCCTTTGTATGACCATGGTGTTCGAAGTCTTTTACTATAGTTAAACAAGCTTGATTGTCGCTCCCTAATCATGCCGATTCATCTCTGAGTAGGCAATGGGCTCGCTGGGTATTCAGGCATAATTGCCATAGCCAGATGGCCTCCTTAGCAACCTCGCTATAAGTGACATACTCTGCTTCAGTAGTGGATGCAGCAACGAGAGACTACTTCTTACTAGTCCAGGCTATAGCCCTTCCAGCTAGTATAAATAGAGCCCCTGATATACTTTTCCTGGTAATATCCTCAGCATAGTCACTACCAGAATAGCCTAGGAGGCCCTCGCCATTCTTCTTATAGTGAATTTTCACTTCTTTAGAAACGTTTAGGTATTTAAGCACCTGTTTCGCAGCTCTCCAATGCTACTTAGTAGGGTCGATGTTGAACTGCGATAGGCGGCCTACTGCGAAGCAGATATCCAGGCATGTAGCTAGTATGGCCCACATAAGATTACCGTTTAACTATTGATAAGCTTCTTGATCACATTGTAGTTTCTCATCTGTTGCTGAAAGTAACTTCCGGCCAGGCTCCATAGGTATAGCAATGGGCTTACAGTGTTCTAGGCCAAATTCTCGTAGAGTAGCCTCTATATAGCCCTACTGTCCAATTGAAATGCCTCCTGAGCCCTGGGTAATGCTCATACCTAGAAAGTTCTCGCAAATACCTAAGTCTGTCATATCGAATACTGAATAGAGTATAGCTTTGGCTTTATTTAGCGCCTGGAGGTCCTGTGGTCTGGCCATCGCCAGGTCATCAACATAGGTGGTAATAAAGACTTTTCCGTTGAAGAATAGCCCATAGTCAGCATGCAGTTGCTTAAATCTGTGGGCTAGCAGATGGTCTCGAAGCCTATGGTTCCAGACTCGGGCGGATTACTTTAGGTCGTATAGGCTCTTTATTAGTCTACATACTTTTTCCATGGGTCTCTAGCCCCTCTAGAGGCTCCATGTAAATTTCTTCATTCAGCGAGCCTGCTAGGTAGGCACTCTTAATGTCCATCTGATGGACCACTAAGCTGTTCTGGGCTGTTACTGCTAGCAGGAAGCATAGCGATACTAAGCAGACTGTGGGGGCAAAGGTTCCAGTATAATCAATGCCATATTGCTGAATAAACCCCCTAGCAACTTGACGTGCTTTTAGATAGTCCAGTGAGCCATCTGGGTACTTTTTTACCATAAAAACCCATTTTGATGTAACTGCCTTGCGGTTTGGGGGCAGGTTCTCTAGGCACCAGGTACCATTAGCATTCAGTGAGCTTAATTCTTCATGTATAGTAGCCTCCCACTGCTTTCCATAGGTCAGATCTCCTACTGCTTCTAGATAGGTTCATGGCTCTACTATGTCTGATATAGCTAGACTTGCTTGAGGTGCTGTAATTGGCTGAACTACTATAGTACCCCCTAATTCTTCTTCGAATAGTACTTCTGTGCCAGGTGTAGTCGGCTCAGTAGGCATCACAGTTTCTTACTCATTAAACTTGACGTCAGTAGCTACTATGGCTCTTTTAGCTTCGAGGCTCCATAAGCAGTAATGAGTTGGTGTAGACTTGTATTCAATTAGAATACACTTCCTCAGGAGTTTTCTCATCGCCTCTAACTGGAGACCAATTCCGTAGGTATGCTGCAGTGCATACTACCTCTGGCCATAAGCCTATGGGTAAGCTCGTGCTAATTAGTATAGCTTTCGCAAGTTCAATAATCATCCTATTGATACGCTCTGCAACACCGTTCTGCTCAGAGGTATACGGAGCAGTCAGCTCCATAGTACCCCCATGGCCAGCAATTGCCTTAACTAGCTCCTTCAATTCCAGGACATCGTCACAGTGTATAGCCATTACTTTGTAATTGCTTTCGGCCTTAGCTCATGATTGCCAGGCCCTGAAGATGCCCATAGCATTACCTCCAGAGCTTATTGGGTATATCCAGGCCTTCCTTGAGTAGTCGTCTGTAATGCCTATAATATAGCACTTACTATGCTGGCCTCTGTACTTATAAGGCCCCCAGAAGTCAATAGGACCCTAGCTAGTGACTTACTAGCACACTCAATAGGCCTATTGTGTACCTGCCTATGCTGCTTTGCATAGATACATGGTTCACAGAAAGGTCGGTCTGGCCCTAAGCTTAACTCCATACCTACTACTGCCTCCACCATATTCTTTAAGCATCCAAAGCCTATATGCCCTAGATGTCCGTGTCAAAGCTCAGGGGTATTACCTACTAATATAGCCTGAAGGACCATTGCTTGGCCTGCTGTGTCAGTACTGGCTTCAAGAGTACAGAGCCATCCAGCTCGATTGATGGTAGCAATTTTAGTACCACTTTTAACTAGACTGATGCTGCTGTCTGGGGCTTTATTCATTGTAATTCCCCTGTCCTCGAGCTGTCCTAGTGATACTAAATTACTTGCAATGCTAGGGACATGCCAAATGCCAGTGAGCATTAGGCTGTTTGTGCTTGAGACTTTGACATCTCTTTTACCTATGATAAGTAGCCATTCACCACTTGCAACTTTGAGCTGGCGGCCTTCCATAGACGTATATCTAGTGAAGCAATGCTTATCGCCAGTGACATGATTACTAGCTCCAGAGTCAATAAATCAGGTGTCCAAGGCTCTGCTGTCACTTGCTCTAAGGGCCGTATCCATAGCCTTTGGATCGTAAATTATGTTAACTTTACTACTAGGCCTTTTAGACTCATTATTGTCCCCATTCTTGCTGGCCTTTAAGTCCCTCTTACGCTTCCAGCAATCCTTTTTGAGATGCCCCTTCTTCTTGCAATAGAAGCATTCACAGCGCTCTTTTATATCATTACTCCGAACTATCATTTTGGTTGCTTTTAAGGCAGTACCTTCGTGCTCTAGCACCTTTTGGGCATTTTCACGCCAAAGTTCCTCATGCTGTAGGCATTTAATGACGTTATCGTAGTTAAGATTGGCCCTGTCACATAGGCTAGCAACAGTGTAGTTGTACTCCATGGGTAGGGCATTAAGGAGTAAGTACACCTTAAAGCATTTCCATCACTTCTCCAGTTCCTTATGCTGAGTATTTTCCAGCTCGCTCCAGAGGTCCTCTAAATGCTAGGATGCCTCCTAGATGGACGTTCCACTATCTATCTGTAGGCGCATAATTTGGGTCATTATCCAGTAATATGCCTGATCGCTATCAGGTCTGTGGATACTTCAGAGCTTGCTCCAGGCTTCAGCAGCATTTTGAATGCTATGAATAGCCCTAAACTCTGTTTCTTCTACCAAGTTGCCCAGTATTACTAAAGCTATACTATTACCCTTTTCCTTAAAGGTCTTGTCAGTAGGCTGCTTGTCTTCGCTACTAACAATAGCCCAGACACCCTGGATATTTAGTTGGTTCTCTGTCTTTGCCGCTCAATCGATGTAGTTCTTCCTATTGAGCCTAGGCGACGTGTAGGTAAGCCTTAGGCCTTTGTATGCTGGATTGCTAATGGCACTCATAGTCGAGATGCCCTGTAAGGAGCTGTCTATGTCTCTGGAGGTAGTGATCGCTGGAGTACTTTACGTGAAGCCAGGATCAATGTCTTCAGGAAAGTTTGGACGTCCTCGGGTTGCAACCGGGCTTATAACCTGTTGTATAGTCAACTAAGTACAAAAGTGAAAGCTAGGTAAGGAACAACTATATTTGAAAACGACAACTAATTCTACATAAGGTTTTACCTGGCCTTATGTATTGATACCAGTATTACTTGGGCCCCCGGAAGTATTGTTAAGGATGTCTGGATAGTAAACTTCCGGACATGATTATGCCTAGATATGATTGATTCCAACAGCAGTACTGCTTCCGAACAATGTGTAGGCACCAATCACAACATATTTTAAATTTTGTTTTATTTCTAAATATAAATAGCTTTAAATTATAAAGCTATAAAATTAATTTAAGCTTTTATAAACTTTCCTTTTTCTCTTGATTTGCTTCTATAGGTTACTTAATGGATGCTTTACTCTTAATACATTTTTATATATACTATAAATATAAAATTCTACATATAGATGGAAAAACAGTATGAATGGCATTTACAGTAACTAATTTATAATCTATAGCTACAGCAGATGGCAGAATAAATTCAAACAGTATAAGAATATTTCTTAACTACGTAATTACTTATATATAGTTTTCTTTAATCTTCTTAATTATGAAAAAAAATATAATAAAGAACATAGTATTTATATTAGCAAAGTTTATAATATTAGGAAGAAATAATTTAAAATAATTAACTATATAGATTCAGTCAATTAAAAGAATATAAGAGTACTTTTGTAAAATTACTAAGAATTGCAAATATATAAAGAGGATATAAATAAGTTGACTAGTAGCATTTTACTTATATAAAAAAGTATATTTTGATTCTTGAAATTAATCAACTATAACTTTAATAAGTAATTAAGCTTCTAAATTCAAAGATTGTAAACATATATGAAGATTATTAATATCTTTGATTTTAGTCTTAAAATCTTAACTTTATAGTATAGAAACAATTTTCTTTAGCTTATTCTCTATAAGTAACATATTTATTACCTATATAATAGTCTTAATCGGAAGAACTTAGTAGGTAGAATAGACTATAAGTATATAGAAAAAATTGTGTTGTAATTATTGTTTCAGATAATTAAAGATCAAATACTACATTTCAGAGTTACTTAAAGTATAAAGAGATATTCTGTAGACTTGGTACTAGTAAGACAAAGCTGGATTATTGGGTTGAGGTTTTGTGTCTTATATTTATAACTTTGGTTATATATAAGATAGGCTATTATAAGTTGAATAAATTTTTTTTATTTAGTATTTGATAATATTATAGGCTTAAGTTTAAGTATATAGATTAATACACTATAGAAGAAAATTGAATAACAGAAAAGTATTTGTATAAGTTTATTATAAAAACTTATTTATTAAAGAACTATATAACTAATTCAAGAACCAACTATACTATTTTACAAATAGTATAGTTTTCTAAGTAACTTGTACTATTTAGGCAATAATTGATAAAATTATTGATGCTGTTACATCTTTAACTATTTTATATTTCAAACTCAATATAAATTAAATTAAGAGTTAAGATATGTATAAAATATATATTGCTAATAATGAGAAATTATAAATATCTTCAGACTAATACTTTGAATGTATATACAAACTTTCTATATTGTAAGCATGATCTTCTTTATGATGTAAATTTATTTTTAGCTCTAGAAACTTTAATTTTATATTCTTTTTTCAAGGCTTAGCTAATTTCTCTGTAGATTTTAAAGTATCTTAAAGTACAATATAAAGAACTTCTTCTAAAGTATAAATACCAGGCTATTCCCTCTTGAATTTTCAGAATTAAAGCATTCTTCAACATTTAACTTTACAGTACTTTAGTAAACTTCAAATTCTAACCTTTATTTATGACTATAATCTTTACAATGCTAACTATTAATACTTATTCTCTCTTTACTAATGCAGTTATTCAAGGCTTTAAAGGATCTATTAGTAACTTTAAATATAGAAACAAAATGCATATTAACTTAACTAAGTATTTTGACTATTAATTTTAACTACAACATTCAAATAAGAACCTAATAAGCAATGACAAGAATTAAAAGCAATAGTATGTTTAAAAGAATAAGACTTTAAAGTACTTCTTTCCTTGTGATAGTTAGTCTTTCATAAATCTTATAGTAAATAGCTTGCCAAATATGCTGTCTATATATATAAAGTCTTAAAAGAATCAAAATCATTTACTTGCAACTTAGTTTTACTAAAATTAATAAGACTTTTGCTACCCTTACAAAGCTCTACTATAGAATTAATAAGGAAGAGATTTCTTAGCTTCTTTAGTATTATTAAAACTGTTTTATCAATATTCTTTAACTTTTATTATATTTTCTATTTTAAAGGGTTTTTAAATTGTTCTTATAGGTTTTCATTTAAAGACTAATTAAGAATTTAAATAGATAATGTATATTAAAGACTATTTTAATAAGTTTTCTTTATTTCTATTATAATATAAAAAGGCTAGAGAAATTATGATATATACTGCTTAATAGATAAGCTATTTTGAAGTTTCTTAAATTTTGCAATATAATAATAGAACAGAGTTTAAAGATATTCTTATTTCTTTATTTCTTTATTATAATATTTAAATTATCAATGGTTGCCTCTAGAACGTTTTAATATAAGATACTATAAAGTAGTCTAATAATATTGTTAAGGTAAAGCTATAAATTTGGAAAGATAAGATGGGAAAATTAAACTAGGCTATTATACTCCTTAATATTGTGCTAGCCATAAATAGGTAGCTAAATAATATACTTCTTCAAAACTACTTATTATATGAAATTATATTTAATTAACTACTATATTGAAAAGATTGAAATTCAGCATATACTTAATATATTACTAAAGTTTAGAATAAGTTTACCAGTTCAGAGAGTAAGTTCAACAATAATTTTCATAACTAGATAAACTTCTCAAACAAAGATGAAGATGAAGATAAAGATGTAAGTAGTAAAGTAAATATTAATTCATAACTATAAACTATTAACACTATAACTTCTAGATCTAGTACATATACTTTTAAAGGAAGAAGTTCAGCAATACTTAGTTAGTGTAAGAAATATTATAGTATATATAGCTAGGGTAAGTTTCAAACTAAAGAATAATTACATTATCGTAAACATAAAAAAAAAGACTCAAGATCTCTATGTAGACTTTTAAGTCAATTTTGTACTTAAAATCAATAAGGAGATACATATTCGAGAGTTATAATGCTAAGTTATCTACATATTATGTCTAGAGGAGCCTATTAAGTCTTAATACTTAATAAAGCTAAACATACTCGATCAGAAATAAAGATCTTTACAGAACTTAGTAAATTACAAATCTACCAAGTTATTCAACATTTCTGTGAAAATCCAGAGAATCTGACTGCAACTAAGTTAAGATCTAGTGCCTCCAAGAAGTTTACAGACTGAAAAGAGCAATTACTTATTTAAAAGACATTAAGTAACTGATCTACAATAGTTATAAGTTTTTGCAAAGAATTTCACTACAGTGATAACTTATTAAGAGCTACATTAAAAAAGCATGAATTTCATAAACGTATTAGTAGATGCAGGCAATACCTTAATCAAGAATATAAGAAGAAGCAACATGCATTTACAGAGCTATATAAGGACTAAATATCTAAAAATTGGGAAAAAGTGATGTTTATAAATAAATGCAATATTGAGGTTAGATTAAATAGTTGAGTGTACTAGATTTGGCGTAATGAAGAAGAAAAACTTGATAATATATGCTTAAAACCGATATTCAAAAGTAGAAGAACATCTGTTAGTATTTGGTCTTTTATATTTAAGAATATGAAAGATCCAGTAATATTGATTGATGGTTGAATAACTGGAGTTCAGTACTACAACAAGGTTTTAAAGGATATTATATTACTTATGACTATAAAAATTGAATACAATATTGAAAATTAGATTTATATGTATAATGGTATACTTTGTCATTATACTAAAGTAGCTAAAGACTTTATGGGAGGTAAAGAGATTGAGATCATGAATTGGCTGACTTGCTCTCCTGACCTAAATCCTATTGAAAATTTATGGTTATAGCTTAAAAGGGCTATAAATAATAGGAACTATATTCCTCAGATATAAGAGAAACTCATTATAGCTATTAAAGAGGAATAAGTCTAGATTAGTATTGAGCACTTTGACAATATGATCTCCAGTATACTTGACAGAATTAAGGCCTGCAGAAAGGCAAAGGGCAGCCACAGAAAGTAGTAGTTTATATGTACTATACTTTCCAGAATCATTTTAGCTCTACAATCATTTTATATTATTCAGATTTTAATTCAAGCTTTAGTTAGTTATTGTACATTAATTTCTGCCATCTGTTGATACCTTGAAAATTCACTTTAGTTCAAAACTTATCTTAACTATATGTACAGTACTATAGATATTCACATCTTATCAAGTATTTTAAGACTAGTGATATAATAACATTAAAGATACTATATTTCAATAAAGTTATTACAGATAACTATTAAATTCCTTATATTATTATTGATATACTCTATAAGAATTAGTATTAACTATGAATAAAGCTCAGTATTCTTAATAAATATTATTTAATCAAGAAACTTCTAAAAGTTTCAAATAATATAATAAATGAATTTTACTCTGAAATTGAGTTTACAAATACTAGCTACAATATTAGCTTCTAATTTGCAGTATTATAGGTATTTACTAATTTCTGAATTACCAGTTCCTGTGTACGCTTCATAGGAAAATTTAATACAAATTACTGTTTGTATTATAAAAATAAAGTTAAATACATAATGTTATATTACACCTAACTAGATATTACTTGTTCAAATTTAACTCCAATTGCTAAATGTAGTTAAATAGCTATTATGTATTAAATTGCTACTTCTTCTCTACCTCCATCAGTGCTATATAAACTTCCTTAACTCTTTTAGTGCTTAACCAATCCACTGTCATATTTAATATATAAAAGAGCTGTAATTACAGTTTCTGGACAGTCATTAATTAAGGAGCCTAAAGTTAGATATATAGACATTAAGCAACAAGCTTACAAGTTTAAAAGGCAAACAGTATTAGCTGAAGCTATTATAGACACTATTATTATATGTAATAGAAATTAATTTTGAGGTAGATACTTATAAATTTCTTTAGAATATAATGCAATCTTATTTCTATTATAACCTTCTCTAGTGGTATGGTTTATTCAAAAAACTATATTATTTGGGAACTAGAAAGTCTGTTTGTAAAATGTACTGTTTTTGCAATAGACTTGTACAGATATTGCTATAGTATTTTGGAGTATTGCAACAGCAGGACCCAGTTTAAGCTATATTTTACAGTAATAGTTGAACACTATGGATAAATTGAGTTAAAACTGAACAGTTAAGATGCAGATAGTTTAAAAAGTATATTTTCTGCTTTGCACTAGTACTTTCATAGTTAAATAGTATAGTTATTAACTTTTTTAGCATACTTCTCTATACTTCTAAAAATCTGAGGTAGAGACCTTATATGGTAAATATACAATTATTTGAGGTACTGCATATAGCTTTAGATAAACTAAAGTTATTACCTACCTTTAGCCTTGTAACATACTTTACTACTTAAGGGCTAAAGGAATTATTGTTAAGAATATATATATATATAATGGAGTCTACATCTTGGTAACACTTTTAAAATACTTCTTACTAAATAGCTTGTTAAATACTTATCAAATCTTGAATTGCCAGCCTGGCATTTCCCTTTTACAAGAGTTAGTCTATTCTTAATGTACTTACCCTCAATAACAAGTTTTAGTCTTTAGTTAATATTGTGTATTTTGTTAGACTATTGGTATAGGCATAAAGCAGTTTAATAATAGTACAGAAATTTTAGTAATAATATAAGGTATCTAGTTAAGCAAGTTAAATATCTCAACAAGCCTAGTTGCCTTACAAAAGTTACTAATTATTCTTTATTTATTGAACTAAAGAAACTTGAAAGATATGCAGAATAGAAGAAATTAGCTGTATCAACTTAACGACTACCTTAATATAGTTGCTATTATGTATTTGCTTATGTAGATTAATAAAGTTTTAATAAAGAGAGTGGAAGCTCAACTTCTACTAAGTACCTTGCTGCTTAAGTTAGAGCCTAGCTATTTGCTAAAGTTTCATGTACTCAATACCTTTATAATTATTCAAAGTATATAATTGCAGTACTAGAATCAGTACTTGCAATTAAAGGGAAGAATTAGAGTATAAGTAATTCCTTATATAGTTTCAACCTTAAGAAAGAATTGTACTAAGCAATATATCAGCACTACAAGCCCACATTTTAGTTTAGTAGTATTCTCTTAACTGTAAGTTAGAGCTTACTTAACTGAATACTTTATGTCATTACCAAAAACCCTATGCTATTACTAAAACCTTAGTGCTATTACCAAGATACTCTGTACCTATATTGATAGCCTTTTGCTAATGTATGTGTGTGATTTATATAAAGTAATTATTATAATATGTAGAGAATAGCCTTGACTACCATAAAGTTTTATTGTTAAGAATGAGGTATATATTATCTAGTGTAATTTAGCCATAATGAGGTAGATGGGGAAATTAAAGGCATGAGGGAGTTTTCACAGAATTATCCTATAGAAGGGACTTGCATCACTGGTTAGGTACTGTAGATTACTAGGTTCTTGGCCATTACTTGGATCTTCCCCAGAACCTCGCTAACTAGTTTCCGTCCAATCGTGGGCGATCCAGTTATCACCTACGAAACTACAGCCATTCCCTTGAAACGGCAAGGCTGAGCCTTAGGCCTCGTGGCTCCTAGCCCACTGACTTTCCCTCGCAGGTACACGCACGCGCACTCGTATTCAGCGGTCGGCCCGTACCCCGAGTGGTGGGATTGGGGATGGTGGGCTTGGTACTTTCAATTTTCCTGTTTGATCAACTAGAGTTCCTGCTCTTGATGCCTAAAGATTTTCACGAAGGGGGTTTTGTAGTTCTAGCGCTCAACGAACGGCGACGTAAAACACGCCGATAGTTACTACTCATGCTGGGTCGAGAAGATGGAACATAGGGGCCTTAACTACCTTAAAACCAAACTAGTAATGGAACAAGCACCTATCTAATCTCCTTCCCACCCAACCGGAAACAAACCCGGTCTAACCCCGCTTAAACAAATTCCTATACTCCGGCTGAAAGTGGGACACACGCTACGCCCCTGAACACCGCAACCTCACGTCCTTCATCCACAGATTAGAAACGCATCTAGCTTTTCCGCACGAGCGTTCGGCACTCGTATGCCCTCGCTCATGGATCCTGGCTGTAGTACACGGCTTCTGCACTGCCGGTTGTCCGCTGGCCTTTCCCCCAGATACATACCGGGGGAGAGAACTTCCATTTAATAACTACCACCCTCCTCGCTTTCTCGAGCAACGCCACTCACCTACCCACCCACCTGTCCATCCAATAGACAAAAGAAAGCCTGTGCTCTGTCTCCTCCCACGTTTGAGTGTTCGTTTCTTGAGAATCCGCACCACGATAGTTCGTTGAGGGGACCCCGTCACTACTGCCACGATGCACATCCTCCCCCACCTCGCCACGGCAGCTGGCCTCCTCGCCATCTCCCTCGCCGCCCCCCTTGCGGGGACCAAAGCCCCAACCCAGACCTCGAAAGGCGGGTCACCAAATTCCATTTTATGGGCGTGAACCTCGTAAGCCCCCTCTTTCCATCCCCCGGCCCCACCCCACTGACAACTGGTTACTGTATGCAGTTGGACCCCGAATTCAGCGGGGGCAACATACCCGGAAAACTCGGGACGGACTACACCTGGCCGACGCACGCAGAAGTCGACTACTTCACCAGGAAGAAGATAAATATCTTCCGGATCAACATCTTGATGGAGCGGTTAGTACCGGGGAGTATGTATAGCGGGTAAGATTCTGCGTATATGAATTCCTTGAAGGATGTATGTCCCGCCGTCCTTCCTCTTACCATCTGCCCACCAGCACTGACAGCCGATGGGCAAGACCTAGATCGTCAACCACATAACCTCCAAAGGCACCTACGCAGCCATCTCCCCGCGCAACTTCAGCCGCTACTACAACTCCATAATCAGCGACACCAGCGGCTTCAAAGCCTTCTGGAAGACCGTCGCAGCACAATTCAAACCAAACCGTAAAGTGATGTTCAACACGTCGAACGAGTACCACGACATGACGAATACGCTGGTCACGCAGCTGAACCAGGCGGCTATCGATGGGGTGAGGGCGGCGGGGGCGACTTGTTAGACTGTTTTGGTTGAGGGGGATAGTTGGACGGGGGCTTGGGTTTGGGTTAGTAGTGGGACGGGGGATAGTTTGTTGGCGTTGAAGGATCCTGATAACAATCTTCTATTCGGTGAGTCCTGGTTTCCTTTCTCGAATGCCCACTGCCTCCTCTCAGCGAGACCGGTATTAATAGGAACATGGTAGAAATGCACCAATGCCTCGACTCTGACGGCTCCGGCACCAGCGGCCAACAACGCATTGCAGCCGCGACCTCCTGGCTAAAATCCCATGGCAAAAAAGCTGTACTCGGCGAATTCGCTGCGGGTGCAAACTTCAATTGCTATAGCGCCGTCAGTGGGATGTTGAACTATATGAGTCAGAATACTGATGTTTGGAGGGGTGGGATGTGGTGGAGTGCTGGGCCGTGGTGGGGGAGCTATTTTCAGAGTATTGAGAGTGGGGGGGCGGCTAATGGGATGTATATGCCTTTGTTGACGAGTTATGCGCCATGAGAGAGGGGAGAGAGAGTGGGGAGTGGGGAAGGGCACGGGGTGGGGGCGAAAAAATTCGAAGCGGAGAGCGATCTTCTTTCTTGGGTATTTTTTGAGATGGACTTGGGGGGTGGAAGTTGATAGTGGTTTTTTTTGTATATACATGGGAATTTAGCCGTTCTCTGCACTGGTCTCCTAACCTGCAACTGATACTGTCAGCCTTGGTGGGACGACTTACGTGCGCGTGTATTGGGCGCGCGCTGGGTAACCTACCGCGGTGCCTTCTCCGTTTCCATAACCAAAACCTGAACTGCCCTGCGCCGTAATAACGAACCGCTATCATACCCCCTCCGTCCTCGCACCAGCTCGACCTCGCTCCCCACAGCAGCCAGACTCCCTAATCATCAACACCCCGCCACTCCCAAAAGACCCGACGACCGAACATCCCACTCCAGCTTCGTATCACTAGTGCCTACCTAGCCATTGCATATTCAACCCAGCGCAACCCTAGTTCTCGCTAACCATCCCCTCCTCGGCTCTGATCCCATATCCCAGCCTCGGGACTGAAACCGGTGAACAGCCAATCGGGTACCCTAGCCTAAAGGCTGAGATCCAACCCCAACCCCAGCCCAACCCTGTGTAACCGCGGGGTTAGGTGGACGGAAAGCATGGGAGGCGAGAAGTATGGTAGGCTATGATTCGAGGTTATGGAGCTATTTAGGAAACGGGTAGCTCCTGGATGTTAGGACTTTGGGGGAATGTGGGTAATACGCGGGGAGGAAAGGAGGTGAAGGGTTTTTGTAGAAGTAGGGGGATTGAGTGGGATGTAAGGGTTGGTAGGTGCGAGGGATGTTAACCGCGCAAGAGGGGAGGGACGGGCGTGAGGGGTATACGAGGGCCTAATAATGAGACAAGTCCGGATTAGCCGAGCTCAGCTGAGCTTTGGTTAGGCTGGAGCCTGGACGCTGACGGAAGGCACCGCCTGGGTCTTGGGTAGAGTGGACGCAGAATTGGGCCGTGGTAGTTATCCTAGTTACGCACGCGATTCCGAGGATCGAAGGAAGCAAGGCACCGATATTGAGAGGATGACCGTGATTGTGGTCGTGGGGGTGACGCAATATCCGAGCGGCTTAAGAGCGAGTCCAGGCCACGACTCGACTGCTGCACTGCCCCCCTAAGGCTTTTCGAGAGTGACATTTAAATCGCGCGTTTAACATGTGCATTGATACATCGGCCGTGTTCCTGACGCAATCGATCTCCCCTCTACGCAGTTAACACTAGCTCGCCTCGCTCTAGAACCACGCCCGCACTTGTGGAGCTTCTGCAGCATGTGCGAGATAAGATGCGAGCTCCCCACGTCGCGAGCACAGCCACGCTAGATAAGATGCGAATCTCCACGGAAGGACAACCGACAGGGCGAATGGCTTATCACGTGAGGCGACCATAGTCAATCTCCCACGTCATAACCACTCTCATGCGGAATAGTGTAAGTGAGACACGGAATCCCGGGACCTTTACTGTGCGGTGTGGGTGTGCGGGCAGGTGGTTTTGGTTGTTGGCAGTGCGTCAAGTTGGCTGGCTGAGGAGGGCATATGCAAAGTGAGGTGAGACAGGATGTGTACCCGAGCGTAAGGTTGCATATGCGTAGATACGCTTATGCAGTAGCTTATAACCTAATTGAGACCGCCAAGCATCAGAAACGGGTATCTTGTGAGGCGGGTGGTGGAGAGCAGAGCTTGGCTACATATCCTACTTGCTTTGGGACGTGGGAAGATGTAGTGTGATTTCCATCTTTCGCCATGCGGTGGGTTATGGCATTTACGCCCGGAATTACGTATGCTACGTACGCTCCGTACGGGGGATTCTCTCTCGCTTAACTGGAAAAGCTTGTCGCGATCCATTGGCAACGGGCCGGGGGGTTTCTTAAGGGGCCTTGGCTTTGAGGGAAATAGACTCGGCGATGCAATTCTAAGGATATTTCGTCGAAAAGCTGAGTTTTTATTTTAAAAGTCGGTTGAATTGTTGCACCCTTGTCTAGTTTCTGCTGCTTACAACTAGCCGCAGAGGTCTTCCACCCAGCCGGGCGTCGCGCGGCTCTGTCTCCCTGCGCAGATCACACACCAGAATTCGGACTGCCAGGGTCTCGTAGGGCTAGCTAGCCGAAAAAGAGGACGCCCTTAGAATAGTAAGACAGCAGCTCGCGAGGCAGTGCATCGACAGCGAGGGAACGATACGAATGTTACACACGGAACCAGGAATGTACCGGTCGAATAGAAATAAATATTCGAGGTTTTTCTGTTGGTTGGCATAAACGTGACGGAATATCCATAGAGAAGCAAGTCAGGATCGGCGCGATTTTGCTGGCTTCTGACACCCCGCCCTGGCTTCGAGGTGCGTACCGCCGAACGGGTATATGGAAGACTCCGATTTTCACGGAAGGTATAGCGTTGAGACCTTGCTCTTTCTTTTTTTCTCTGTTAAAGTTTCTCGATTCGCGCGGGGCATTACCCAGGATGCGGATCGTGGGCATGATTTCGCGAACCGCATGAAAGCATATATGCTCATGCTCCTCGCAAAATCCACGCACTGCATGGGAAAGCCCACTTTCTGCATCGGGAGAGGAGACTGTCCTCTTACCGAGTGCCGATTCCCAGTACGGGGGGAGCCTGGACCAAAGAGGTGCTGCTCGGGCCGAAAATGTGTCTGCGGGTTTGGGTCGCCAAGAGCAACCGGAGCCGCCCGCCAAGGGAGTCTAACTGTTCCTGCGCTGTTCTCGTGTTCTGAGCTATAATTGTGGCGCCCAACTCGGAGACCTCGGTTTGCTCCGAACCGTATATCGTAAGCCGTGCGCAGAAAGCCCCGCAGACAAACTACGTGTTCGGAATATGGCCGTGAATTTCCAAGACTTTACACGAAGCGCCCGCCGAGAGTTTTGATGCCTCTTTCGTAGGCTCGGCGCTGCATCTTTCACGCGTGTCTCAGCTCAGCTGAACTTCAATGTTGCTTTCAAGTCGAATCAGCCCTGAAAAGCTTACACCGGTACAAGCTTTGATCACCGTCTTGGGTGATCATGGACTACTCGAACCGACCCGCGACTCGGCGCTTTATGGTCCTTGGCCTTATCTGATCTAGACTACCTAAACAATCTTATCAGGTGGTCTGGGATCGGAAAGCCCTGCCATTCGTAAAGTGGTATCCTATGTCACCTTCGTATCCGCGAGTGAGGCGTGTCACTCTGCGGCTGCGCCCCCCCACACGCATATATACCAAGACAGGTGCCCAGCAAAAGTAGAATGAGAGCCAAGCTATCAAGCTCAAGCTCTGACTTTACTCATCCAGCTTGGCGATACAGCGAGCCAAGATGATGTACTCCACGACTCTGCTTATCGCTGCGCTTCTCTGCCTCGTTGCTGCAGACAACCAACTTAGTCCTCCGTACAAACACTTCTATGAGTTCCCACTCCCGATCCCACCGGTCAAGACACCACTCACGTAAGTCCCTCCCACCTCTACGTTTCCCGTGACTTTCTCTCCCGGCGTGCCCCTCTCCCTCCACTTCCACTTCCATCTCTACTCCCACCACCAGTCCTCATAGCTAACGTCCACCCTCACCTCAAAGCTCCTTCACCAAACCCAACGGCGGCATAATCGACTACTTCGAGGTCCAGGTCCTAGGCCTCACACAACAAGTCTACCCAGAACTCGGCCCCACCCACCTAGTCGGATACGATGGAATCTCACCCGGCCCCACGTTCCACATGACAAGGGGAAGAGAGGCAGTGATCCGGTTTATCAACATTGGAAACGACAAGCCGATCTCGATCCATCTCCACGGTTCGATTAGTGAGTTCAAACCCCCTCTCTGCGGACCAAGTCCGCGGGGGGAACAGCCGGCTGACATGGACGTTCCTTTAAAGCACACCCGCCGTGGGATGGCTGGGCCGAAGACACGACCCCTGTGGGGTCGTACAAGGACTATTACTACCCCAACGGGCAGACTGCACGGACATTCTGGTATCACGTAAGCACACCCTCAACCGCTCACTTTTTCTCCTGAACCGGAGCAAAGCTTAATCGCGGTAAAACCAGGATCATGCGATCGACCATACAGCCGAAAATGCTTACTTCGGCCAAGCGGGATTCTATATCCTCACCGACGACGTCGAGCCCACGCAGGGTCTGCCGATGGGGAAATATGACGTCCCTCTTGCGCTGTCGGCGAAACAGTATCAGACGAATGGCGAACTGGTTTCCCCTGCTGGGAACACAGTCAGTCTTTTCGGGGACATCATTCACGTGTATGTTGGCCCCGATCCATCACTATTTCTCATCCTCACCTCACGTTTCTGACACCGGGTATTCAGCAACGGTCAACCCTGGCCTTTCTTTTCCGTCGAACCCCGAAAATATCGTTTCCGTATGCTCGACCTCGCCATCAGCCGCACCTTCCGCATCTACTTTGTCACGGATCTCTCCATCAAAGAAGACGACACGGCGAACCACATCCCGTTCTTCGTCGTGGGCGCTGATGCCGGGCGCACATCCCACCCAGTCCTAACGTCAGACTTGTGGATCTCGATATCCGAGCGATGGGAAATCGTGTTCGACTTTGCGCCGTACAAAGGGAAGGAGATCTTTATGAAGAATTTCTTCAAGACCCAGGCCGACACGCCATTCAACTCGACCGATCAGGTGATGAAGTTTAAAGTCGGGACCGTAGTCACTGATAACACGAACAACGGACCTCTACCCACGGCGTTCCCTCCGCTCAATTTGCCACCGGGCAAGTCTCTGTCTAACCCTGATCACATCTTCCAATTCGAGCATAAGTATATGGCCTCCCACTCCCCTCATCTCCCCCTGCTCCCCCAACCCCACACACCTCACTAACCCCCACCCCCCTTCCTTCCAGACAAGATGAATGGAAAATCAACGGCGTAACCTTCGCCGACGTCAACAACCGAGTCCTCGCCCGCCCCCCCCGCGGAACCGTCGAACTCTGGCAACTCGTCAACCACGGCGGCGGCTGGGCGCACCCGGTACACATCCACCTCATCGAATTCCAAGTCGTCGCGCGGACTAGCGGCGCCCGGCCCCTCCTTCCCTACGAAGCCGCCGCCCTCCAAGACAGCGTCCTCGTCGGCGAGAACGAAGTCGTCTACGTCCTCGCTAAATACACACCCTGGGACGGCTTGTACATGTTCCACTGCCATAACCTCGTCCACGAGGACCACGCCATGATGGCCTCGTTCAACGTTACCGCCTTGGAAGGGTTCGGGTATACCCCAAATCAAGCGGAGTTTGTGGATCCGATGGACCCGCGGTTCAGATCGCAACCATACGATAAGAATGTCCAGACGCTGGGCCACGTCACAGGGACGGTGTTGCCGTTCTTCGCGGCGTTGGGAGCGTATGATAGTGTGCCGGGTCTAGAGGAGGCTCTAGATACTTTCTTGGCGACGGCGGAGGTTAAGCCCGATCAGGCGCCTATTAGTAGTGAGTTTAATCCGAATGGTGGCGGTGGGAAGAGGGCTGCGGCTCCGACACCCGCGCCGGTGCCGAGACCGAGGAGGAACGCCCCGGGGTGGGAGTAAGGGCATCCACGGTTCCCATAACCTCACCCCCCCTCCTCTGAGCGGTTTTGGGGGGTTTGATAGAGTGTAAGGCTGAGGGATTGGCTTGTGAGGCCACCCTGAAAAGATGAGATGGGATTTTGATGATGATGATGATGATGGTGATGGCGATGGTAATGTAATGGTTAACGGTTGCTGATATGTCTCAAACTGGCCCCACAGTGGCCCTCTACGTTTCGCGTTCTCCAATTCTTGGCTTGGGGTTTTAAGTCGCGTGAAACTCGCCCTAACTACGTCGACCTTCCTAACAGGGGAGAAAAAAAAGTAAAAACCAAAGCGAGCCCATTCTCACTCACCGCGTACCCACCCGTAGCATAGCGCCGCACCACCACCAATTCTCACGCTAGCTTATAACTCACCACCAGCTCCCACACGCCAGGTTATAACTCCCTCCCTGCCCAACCCCCAAGCCCAGTCCACACCCACAGCAACCTTCTATACAACCCCAGAAGCTGCAAGGTTCCTACACTTTGGCTCCCGGTACCGACGCACCCCTTTCTGGTTCGGACCCCCCCCCAATCCGGTAGAGGCACACCCCAGTGGACTCCACACGATAAGCTCAAAGCGCAGCGACCAACATTTTCCAATATTTTCCAATATAATTCTGATTTCTCTAACAACACCTTTGGCATATAAGCATCTAGATTACCAATTTAATTTTGTTGCTAAAGAGTAGTATTGATTGTCGCTCTGCTTGTAAAAACGTGAGGGTATTGCTGATCTAGTGGGGTCTTGGCGGCACGCAACGTCTGGATTTAGCGAACAGCTTTAACTGAACGCAGCATTCTGGCTTTGGTTGACGGCTGATATGGAGCAAGCGTCGTTCTGTTGACAGGACAAGCAGTTTGAAATATACACTGAAAATAATATGAGCAGGTAGCCTGGCTTTGACATTTTTGGCCGGAGAAATATTGGGATGGTCAGAAATATCTTTACTTAATTAACGTGGTTCCATGGGTAATGTGCCATGACGGGTTGTGTGCCATCTTCCGATTCCTACATTTTCTACTTCCAACCTATACTCAATTTAACAACCAAAACTTCTATCCGACAATAAGCAATGCTTAGTTTGTTCATAGGATGTAACTGTGGAAATGCGCAATACTGTTGCTTTAGTGGTATTAGTAATAGGGCCTGGTGAGAAGCTACTACTGAGCTGACAAACTAGACTAAACGGATTAGCAATCTAAAATACCAACCGGAATAACTTCTTGTAGGTTAGTATATTAGATGAAAGCCATTCTGTGGGGGGCTAAGGCTTATGCTGGCTTCAATATAAAAATTTCAGCCAAAAATCTATCAAATTTAGGCCTTAAAATTTGAAGTTTCAACAACTAAGCCTTATAGAGGTGATTGAGCACCTGTATTTTGAAGCAGAGCATTCCAATAAGGCAGGAACCTGTAACCAAGGTGGACTGATAACCCTGTTCAACCTTGGCCAGTAGGCGGTTTTCTAGTAATTGAGAATTAGGGCTATAGCGCTACTCTGAAACTTAAAACAGATTATGGAGATATTACTAGAGACTCTTTAGACTCTGTACTATATGGCCCATAATCGCTTTTGTTGGCCTAAAGCATTTGGCCGACTCAGTCGAGAAAATTTTGAAAATGGCACACAACCTATGGAACCACGGTATTACAATTACAGCATGTATAAGTCTGTATCTCCGCTGGTCGCTAGTTCTTAACTAACTTTAGCTGGGCTGTGTCTGTACCGGACCGGGGGGGGGTGTCCGAACCAAAAAGGGGCGTGCCGGTACCGGGAACCTATAGCAATGGCCCCACCAGAGGGCGACTTCATCAATATACATAATACGCCCTCTTTACATGCCTGAGGCTGAGGACGAAACTCCTATCTAAAGGAGGAGGCTTTCCATTTGCGCAACGCCTGTGTAGATGTAATTGACTTCCTAAGAGTTAAATGATGGTATGGAGGTGTTGCACCCCATTGATGTATATCCTACTCCGATTTCATGCAGAATGGGGTAGCTAATAGTCAACGAAAATTTTATGCTTTTTCTCCTCTACTTATAGACGGCCGTGCGGTGGCTGTGCTATCGCATTTACGCACAGAATTAATGAAGAGTTTTAGGCTCCAAAACGTAACTGTGGTTCATGCAGACAACTATTGCGCTCGCTGAAAAGTTCCCCAGGCCTTTACGACTGACCTATTAGCTCTTTTGTCACTTGTCGGTATTGACGAATAAACTAGAACCCGACTCCTAGGCCGCCCTGCCTCAGATTCAGCCACCAAGGAGGCCGGCTCATGCTGGGCGTTCCATGTGTCCGCACATCGCGGCTCGTGTATAGCCTTACCCCGCACGAGGCTGGGACGGTCACCACCTCTCATTTCTGAACAGCGATCTCGTCCGACCGTGACAGGCCTCCCGCAGAAACAGACAATGCTAGATGACGGTAAACACGGTATTCTATTCTCTCCGGCTCCGGTAAGGTTTCGTGAATAAGATGAACAGGTTTAGAGAGGTAGCGGCCGGCCCCTATGGCGCCATCGAGCAAATAATGGCAGAATTCTTCCCCTCCTTTGGTGGAGGCTCTAGCGGGAGCTCTAGCTGCGACCTAATCAGAGGATACACCAATTCGGATATTCAGAAAATCTCAGCCTTGCTGGAAGATATGGGTCGGGTACGGTGGAGCAAGGTTCCGCGGATCTATACGGTCTTACGCAGGATTGGCCAACTACAGCTCCTAGACGCTTTCATTGCGAAGGAATCATCGATATTTGGCTGCCGTTTTCTGCATCAACCCTCCCAGAGCTGCTCAGTCCGTCCTCACAAGCCGATTTCTTGAAGATACAATCGGTGGCTCTCACAAAGTCGATTGATTTGGAGAAAGGCAAGCGGGGCCGCCACATGCACTTTGCAGAAGGCGAACCTCTACCTTTCAAGGTTATTGGAATCTTGGGGAAAGGGGGCTATGGTCAAGTTGATAAAGTGCTAAGCCTAATAAGTTTCAATGTATTTGCATTGGAGCGTATCCGGCGTTCGAAGATCCTCGGCAAAGCCAAGAAGCTAACAAAGACCTACGAGGATGAACTGGAAGTGCTGAAACGCCTAAAACATCGCCATATAGTTGAGCTTGTTGGTAGTTATACAGACCATTTGTACCTTGGTCTTGTCATGTCCCCAGTTGCGGACTCCGACATGTCCCAGTTTCTCAGTGTGCACCCCATGTCTTCGGATACTAAATCACTGTTGAGGAGCTTCTTCGGGTGCCTCTCGACGGCGCTAGCCTACTTACACGATTCGAAGATCAGACACAAGGACATCAAGCCCAAGAACATCTTGGTAAGAGATGATACCGTACTGTTGACCGGCTTCGGACTATCCCTTGATTGGACCGATCTATCACGGAGCACAACGGAAGGAGCCACAGCCAAGACTCCAAAATACTGCGCACCAGAAGTGGCACTCTACGAAAGCCGCAGTAGCTCCTCCGATATTTGGTCCTTGGCGTGTGTTTTCCTCGAAATGGTGGCAGTCCTGAAGGGAGAGACCATCGAAGCTATGAACAAATTCTTCGTAGACAACGGTTCTAACAGCCCACTTTATCATAGTAATGAAGATGCTATCTCAGACTGGATTATCTTGCTTCAGCGTACCGAGTCGGAACTGGACAACATGCCTCTTGGTTGGATTAAAGCCATGCTTCGGCGAGACCGCAAACAGCGACTCGGTGCTAGGGAACTGGTCAGCACAATCACAGCGCGAAGGAGCTTCGATGATTCGCATAAGAATTTCGTTGGACTTTGTTGCATGGGTGACGATGCACGAGATGTTACAAATTTCGAAGGTGACACTTTCATGGCTGACGCATATGATATCCCCTTGAAGGGAAAGGCGGCATTCCCGGCAATGGCAATGCCTGATGCATCGTTCCATGCGCCGTCCACGCAGTCTTACGTGATACCCTACGCGGGGTCTGCTACGGCGTCAATTACGCCATCTAATGCGCCATCCAGTATGCCCCCCAATACGCTATCGATTACGCGGTCCCGCGCGGCGTCCCGTGCGATATCCCGTGGGGTACCCTACACGCTATCCACTACACCGTCTACTAAGTCGTTCAGGGCCAGCCGTGGCTCCTCCAGCCAGCCACGAAAGAGCAAAGCACAGTCCCGCGCAAAAATCGCTGCTAATGGAGGGAAGCGATCGCATGAACCGACAATTTTCAGCGCTGTCGACAGCGGAAATATCGAGCAAGTACAGCTTATCCTCTCCGAGGGCGTAGATCTAGGAACTCAGAGGAAACACGTATCCACAGCGCTCCACCTGGCAGCTTCGAGGGGCCAAGAGGAAATGGTGAGATTGTTGCTGGGCACTGGGATTGAAGCGGATCCAAGGATTGCAATGGATGGACGGCATTACTATGCGCAGCAAGGGAAGGGCATGAAGGAATTGTCCAACTTCTCCTAAACAGGAACGACGTCGGCCAGAATATAAAGAACTCGGCATGCGAAACGCCCACTTTACACGGTACGGAGCAGGAACTTCCAGCATTTGTGCAGCCAATACTTCACTGTGCTGATGTGAATCTGGACCGGAAAAACACAAATGGGAATACTCCACTCTCACATGCTGCGTGGAATGGACATCAAGCAGTAGTTGCGATACTGCTAGAGCGAAGCGACGTTGACCCGAACTCAATCAGTAAAAATAGAGATACACCACTTTTAAATGCAGCATTGAGGGGACACGAAGCAGTGGTGGCGCTACTACTGGGGCAAAAGAGCATTGATCCTAACATAGGAGTGCTACCCATTAAGCGAGCCGTTTTGCCAAGCGAGCCGAATTTTCATCGCCCCCCTTAAACGTACCGTAGACAACCAATACCACACCCAAATCAACGATCTCAGGACTAAATAAAGAAGAATGCATGGTTCTTGCGATGGGGGACTTTCAAGCCAAGAAATTCAGATCAATTGTGGCAGCTGCTAAGTATTGGGATGTTGCTAAGTCCACCCTTACTTATTGCATTCAAGGCTGCTGTCAGGGCCAGCCCTAAAGCCAGCCCTTTTCAGATTGCTAAAACAGTGTGGATGACGTTGGGCCAAATGCCAAGCGCTATCGCAGCGATGTCACAAGGCTCAAGGATAAGAGTTAACAATATATGGAGGCTCCACAATACTATATATGATGGACTGAATTTCTAATGGCTTAAGAATGTCAATTTCTAGTGTAGAACTAATTACTGCTTCTGGGAGAAGCAGCCTCATGGATTTACATATACGCACCTCTTGGCATGCTAACTGCATGCAGCTCAACAGCACACTGCCGCCGAGCCGCAACTACAGTCCTCGCTCCTTAGGGCTCCACGTTATAATCGCCTATCAATCCCAACCGCAGACAAAGTTATTTACGCTGTGTCCCCCAAGGAGGAGCAGGCCCTAATCACATGAATCTACTGCTGATCTGCTAATGGCTTTCCTATTTACTATAATATTCTCTACAATATAGCTCAACATATCATATTTGCACGAGAGAGTACTAGGTGACACAAATCAGCAACAGCAAAGCTTCTTGACCATAACTGACCTTACCGCTTTCTAAAACAACACAGTAATCTACAGTCTATAATTGCAAAACCACTAGAACAGTCTAGACATAATGCTTGTACACTAGAGAACTTAGAAGCTTGGTTTAATGTCTATTGCAATATGGTTAATGAATACCATCTGGAACCATATAATATCTACAATATCAATGAAACAGGATTTTGCATTGGCTCTACAGCTAAAACCTATCTTATTATTAATAAAGAACAAGGATCTACAGGGTATTTGGGCGAGGGTACCCGTAGTGAGGCTTTAACTATTATAGAATATAGATGTGCAAACAGAACAACTATACTACCTTTTATTATCTTCAAGGGCAAAAACTTGCAAAGTACATGGATTTCAAACTCAGTACCCAATAACTGAATGGCTGCCACATCATCTAAAGACTGGATGAGTAATATTTTAGGCCTAAACTAGTTGAAACAAAACTTTGAGCCCAATACTTGGCCTAAAATGAAAGGAAAGCATAGAGTACTAATTTTTGATGGACATGGCAGTCACTTAACTGCAAACTTCATATCTTTCTGTCAGGAGTCTTGTTTTATTCTACTTTATCTTCCAGCTCATACCTCTTATATGCTGTAACCTCTAGACCTTTCGGTATTTGCATCTTTTAAATATTATTTTTGTCACGAAACAAATAACCGCCTAAGACCTGGTGACATTCGCATTTCAAATATCATAGCTGACTGCAATATAGGCTAGCTGGCTGTCACCAGCCAAGCTTTCGGTTGCTATAGACAACTACCACTAGTGGGTTACAATAAATAAACTAGGTAGCAATCGCCGCCGGAGTCTATAAAACCCTTAAAAGAGAATGAGGGAGAGGCCTCATCAATCAATAACCCTATTATTATATATATATGTTAACTACTGCTATTGCATCCATTGTCTATCAGCTGGGCTTGCCAGCGGCCAGTGCCAGTCAGACCTACATTCCACAAGTTCCTCTAGTGAACCCCGAATCCTGAGACCTATGGCACTCACCTATGCTGGATCACCAACTGGCAGTTACCGGCTGTCACAAAAAGGCTGATTTTATGGGGATTTATGCTAAATCACAGCCTAAAGCTCTGACTGAAAGAAATATTCTATCTGGCTTTAAGAAGACCAGCCTTATTCCATTCAGTCCTGCCTCTGTTATTTGTCAGCTACCAATCCGACTTAATACCCCACCCAAACCAGCGCCATTTACTATCTTTCCTACGCCTCATAACTCCAAAATGCTCACAGATGCTATAGCTGAGCAGGCGAACCCAAGGAGAAGTGAAAGAGACCGGAAACTC